>PQFF01000333.1:82386-98268 GCA_003547095.1 Diversispora epigaea | reverse complement strand
TTTATAATAAATAATAATAAATAAAAATAAACGTTTATCGTGAAAATATAAAATTTTGAAAAAATAAAATGAAATGAAACGAAAACAAGCAGATTATTTCGAAAAGCTTCGAAAATATTTTGAAATATCTAAATTACGGAAATTTATTATACCGAAAATTTTCGAAATTTTATTGCACGATAAATTTTCGGAAATTTATATTAACGTCAGTATTCCGTCATATTTTCAAAAATTTCCGTAGGTCCCGTAATATGACGAAAATTTACGCCATGTTAAATTTCCGTAAATTTACGCCTATTAAAATTTCCTGATGGAGTTCACGAATTATGAAGAGAATTTTCACAAATCTTAGGAGAAGCCCAGGTTATCATAGACAATACTGGTGCATATTTGGTAACAGAAAGTACTGTAATAGAAATTGATCAACCCGTGAATAATGAAATTACTACGCAATATGACGATATGTTAACGATGTACGCCGTAGATATTTTTACAGCTCTAGAAGAACAGGATCGGGTTATCGATCTTGACTTAGACGAACTTTTACGAATAGCGACAGATATGCATGGAACAAATGGTCAAAGAATGAATGCATATAAGAAACTTGGTGATTATCTACAAGACGCTCAATTAGGAAGTACTGTGACAGTACTAAAAAGAGAATTACACGAACGATCCCACCAAAACGGAGCACGAATCTACCAAATAGCGATATGAATACGATTATTATTTCAAGTAATAGGAATGCCGTACGCCAGAAACTTTTGAAATGTTATGCCGGACTGGATCTATAAACTGCCAAAATCAGAGTTTGAAAGATTTCTGCAGCTTTGTGAAACAATGGGTACACAATTAATGGAAGACCTTTTGGAAATAGGTGTTGGGTCGCAAGAGCTCCCCTTTGAAGGAGGAAATGTTTGTGGCAAAGTAAATTGGTAATCAGGTGAAATGTCATGGGAGATGATATTTTTGTGACACTAGATGAACTTTTAGGTAATTGTCATCCTTGTACGAAAATAAAAGATAAAGAATGCTGTACAAGGATAAAGAATACCATATGAGGATGAACGATGACGCACAAAGGATGAAGTATGAAGTACAAAGATGAAATGTAAACAAAAGAAAAAGTATAAATATGACTGTTGTCAGGAGTAAGTTTCAGTACTTAGTTACTCAGTTAGTGAATAAAAAAACAATTAATTAATAATTAGAAATAATTCAGAATAATTCGAAATACTTTAATAAATATTATATAGAAAAGTAAACTTCATTCAGAAACAGGAAAGATACGTCACGCTATAATATTTCTGTTGTTAAATAATACTTTGCTCTTAAAACTTTATATTTTATATTTTAATAAACTTATATTTTGTGTCGTGATATTGCGAAATATTATTAAATATTGTTTAATACTGTATTACTACTTTTACTCCATCTTACTCACTGTGCCTTCATGATTAATTTGATTATTATTTGATTATTATTATTATTTATTATATATTTATTATCTATTTCGAGATAGGCAAGTTTAGATTGATTGATTACTTGACCTACTGGCAAATAGAACATATTGATATTTGTTTATGTGATGCAAACTGTGAGACTAATTTGAGAAATTGTTCGAAATACTCTGCACTCCTGTGACAGTACAACAAAAATCCGGTGATTTTTTTTATTTATGATTTTTATTTTTAATGTAGATTTTGTTCGAATTAAGAAAGTGGTTCTATATAAACAATTTCTTTTTCAAAAAAAAAATTTCCTAATATAGTATTCCTACACCTTCCATTTTTTATAAATTCTAATTCTAATTTTAATATTAATTTTAATATTAATATTAATATTATTATTAATATTATAATTAAAATTAGGAGGTAGAAATAGGAGGAAAAAATTTTACCTCAACGAACGGAGATTGATTAAATATTATTTTTTTTTTTTTGTCAAATATAAAAAAAACACAACAAATCATGATCATGAGATAAGAAGTACGAGAATCATTATTTATAAAATAAAAAAATAATAATAATAAATAATAAGTATGAGAGTAAATAATAAGCACAAGGCCACTGATCAAAAATTTATAAAACCTACACCTATTGGGTACCAGATAGATGTAATATCTGTGCCTAATATCGTATATATATCGGATACTCGATAGGTGTGAAAAATGTTTCTTTACATATATCGAGTACCTGATAGGTATGAAAAATATTTTTTTACATATATCGGATATCCGATAGGTGTGAAAAATATTTTTTTATATATATTGGGTACCCGATATGTATACGATATTAGGCACGGNAATTTGATTATTATTTGATTATTATTATTATTTATTATATATTTATTATCTATTTCGAGATAGGCAAGTTTAGATTGATTGATTACTTGACCTACTGGCAAATAGAACATATTGATATTTGTTTATGTGATGCAAACTGTGAGACTAATTTGAGAAATTGTTCGAAATACTCTGCACTCCTGTGACAGTACAACAAAAATCCGGTGATTTTTTTTATTTATGATTTTTATTTTTAATGTAGATTTTGTTCGAATTAAGAAAGTGGTTCTATATAAACAATTTCTTTTTCAAAAAAAAAATTTCCTAATATAGTATTCCTACACCTTCCATTTTTTATAAATTCTAATTCTAATTTTAATATTAATTTTAATATTAATATTAATATTATTATTAATATTATAATTAAAATTAGGAGGTAGAAATAGGAGGAAAAAATTTTACCTCAACGAACGGAGATTGATTAAATATTATTTTTTTTTTTTTGTCAAATATAAAAAAAACACAACAAATCATGATCATGAGATAAGAAGTACGAGAATCATTATTTATAAAATAAAAAAATAATAATAATAAATAATAAGTATGAGAGTAAATAATAAGCACAAGGCCACTGATCAAAAATTTATAAAACCTACACCTATTGGGTACCAGATAGATGTAATATCTGTGCCTAATATCGTATATATATCGGATACTCGATAGGTGTGAAAAATGTTTCTTTACATATATCGAGTACCTGATAGGTATGAAAAATATTTTTTTACATATATCGGATATCCGATAGGTGTGAAAAATATTTTTTTATATATATTGGGTACCCGATATGTATACGATATTAGGCACGGATACTACACCTATCTGGTATCCGATAGGTGTAGGTTTTATAAATTTTCGACCAGTGGGCTCATTATTACTAAATAAAAACAAAAAAAATTGGGGCAAAGAGGATTATTGAATAAAATTTATTTAAATACGTCTAAAAGTCAATTTTTTTCACTAAAAAAAAATAATTTTCTTTAACAAAAAAAAATTTTTTTTCACACAATTATAAATGTGGCATATAGAAATTGGATTGCTAACAATTTTTAATACATTTTTTTAATTTAAATAACTAACCATTTATTTATGCAATAAATAAATAAAATGTTCCTTTTTTTTCATGTGAATAATAAATAAATATAGTATATAAACTGAATCACTAACAATTTTAATAAATTTTTTTTAAATTTGCAATAAATAAATTTTTTTTTTTATACGATCAATAAATGCAAGTATAAAAATTGGATTATTAATAAATTTTTTAATTGAATAAATAAATACGATACAGAAATTAGATTGCTAACAATTTTGATAAATTAATTAACTAATAATTTATTTGTGCGATAGATAAATAAAATATTTATTTTTTTTTTCACAGATTTAATAAATAAATATAGTATATAGTAATAGAAATTAATAAATCCATTAATTAATTAATAAAATTTTTATTTTCTGGAAAAAATAATATGCATATTGTATTATTATTTCACAGGTTCAAATATAATTTCTTAATAAATTTTGTGACTAATTAAATATACAAAGAAATTATCTTTTAAACTCGATTGTTCAATTATTAGTATTGTATTTTACACATTTTGTGTAATGATTATCATAGTATAGATTTTACCCTATTGTTATTCCTTTTTCGGTAAAATTACGGCACAAAATATCTTCATCCAATTGGTGAGTATTGGTAAGTTCTTAAGTTCAATCACTTGCCAACAATACTCTTTTTTGGGAAGATTTTTGTGACCTGAAATGGAAAAAAAAAGGTCAAGAATTTATATACATGATATATGATACATGGTATATGATAATGACCATTTAGAAGAATAACCTCCACCCATCTACCCAAAGAATAGTGGGTGTTTATATAATTTCTGAAATTTTTAAAAATAGTAAAAAAAAATTATTTTTTTTTACTATCGCTAATAGAAAATTAATTATTTTACTATTTTCTATAAGCGATAGTAAAAAAATAATTTTTTTTTAAAATAAATTTATTAAATAGTAAAAAAAATTATTTTTTTTACTATCGCTAATAGAAAATTAATTATTTTACTATTTTCTATAAGCGATAGTAAAAAAATAATTTTTTTTACTATTTAATAAATTTATTTTTATAAAAAAATTATTTTATTTATTTTTAATGATTATCAAAAATCATTTTCGATAATTACTATAAAAATAGTAAAAAAAAATTATTTTTTTACTATCGCTTATGGAAAATAGTAAGTAAAAAAATTATTTTATTTATTTATAGTAATTACCATCAATGATCATTATAAAAATAAATTAGTAAAAAAAAATTATTTTTTTACTATCGCTTATGGAAAATAGTAAGTAAAAAAATTATTTTATTTATTTATAGTAATTACCGTCAATGATCATTATAAAAATAAATTAGTAAAAAAAAATTATTTTTTTACTATTGCTTACTATTTTTATTTTTATAGTGATTATCAAAGATAATTGCTAAAAATAAAATTAATTTTTTTTTTATTGCTTAAAATAAATATAAGTGATTTTTTATTCATGTGATGGATACTCAAAAAAAAATAAACGACTAGTTTACAATAATAAAAAATTAGCAAAATTTTCTTAAAACTTGAATTTCAACTAATAATATATTATAGTGCGTATCACAGTTCCCTGGAAAAATAAAATAAAACTTAAAATTTTTTTAATTTTGATAAATTTCATATAACTTTTTCATTTAATAATAATGAAAAAAAAAGAAGTAAAATAAAATCCTCAGTTCAAATATTTATTATTTATTGTTTATTATTATTTATTTTTTTAACAAAAATATTATGGATAAGTGGAAAGGAAATCTTAACCAATTATTTTTATTTATTTACTATCTACCTTCATGAATATTTATTTTTTTAATAAACAAAATATCATAATACCTTTACAGGAAAGAGAAAAGGAAATAATATAAGCCAATTATTTTTATTTATTTATTATTACCTTCGTGAGATATACACATATATTTATTTTTTAAAAAGGAAATAACAAATAATATAAGCTAATTATTTTTATGTATTTATTATTCACTACATAAATAAATAAAAATATATAATAATGATTTTCCATTGTGTTTTATCATCATCATTATATCAATTGTAACAGTTATCCTGGAGAAATAAAATATAAACGAAACTTAAATTTTTTTTTAATTCATTTTCTTTTAATAAAACATCATTTTCTTCTTTTTTTTTATTCTTTAAATTATTAAATATAAAGTCATATGAATTAAATAAAATCTGTGATTCAAATATTTATTATTTATTATTATTTATTATCTACCTTCACAATATATATATATTTATTTTTTAAAAATTTTTTTAATAATCAAAAATATTATAGAAAAGAGAAAAAGAAATAATAAGCCAATTATTATTATTTATTTTTTTAAAATTTTTTTTAATTCATTTTCTTTTAATAAAACATCATTTTCTTCTTTTTTTTTATTCCTCTTTGAATTATTAAATATAAAGTCATATGAATTAAATAAAATCTGTGATTCAAATATTTATTATTTATTATTATTTATTATCTACCTTCACAATATATATATATTTATTTTTTAAAAATTTTTTTAATAATCAAAAATATTATAGAAAAGAGAAAAAGAAATAATAAGCCAATTATTTTTATTTATTTACTATCTACTTTTGTAAAATATATATATTTATTTTTTTAAAATTTTTTTTAATAAACAAAATACCACAACACCTTCATGAAAAGAAAAAAGGAAATAATAAATAATATAAGCCAATTATTTTTATTTATTTATTATCTGCCTTTGCAAAATGTACATATAATTTATAGAATTTATATAATTTGCCACATATGCATGAATAAATAAATATAAATAATATAAATAATTGTGTCTATCATTATATTGTAACAATTTTTACCAGTTATCCCAGAGAAATAAAATTTAAACAAAACTCAAATTTTTTTTGATTTATTTTTCATTTAATAAATATTATTTTCTTCTTTTTTTTTTATTCCTCTTTGAATTATTAAATATAAAGTCATTTGAATTAAATAAAATCTGTGATTCAAATATTTATTATTTATATATAACCTTTTATTTTAATTTAATGTATTTTATGAATAAATTTTAATTACATGGTAGTGACGAAGTTACCAAATCCAAAATATCTAGTTTAGATACAATATATCCAAATGAGAAGGCTTTTGGAAATGGGAAACACAGTTAGTAATTAAAAAAGTTGTTTTGATTAATTACAAATTAATACTGAAGATTTCAAAAGATTACATTCATAAATAGAATATACAGAGGTTATGTTTTGATATTGAAACATATATTCATAAACATGATGAAAAGAAATTAATTAATCAGAAATTAATGGTGCATTTAGTAGAGTGTTAAAACTTTAAATCATTCTAAATAATAATTCCTATTTGCTAAATTTGTTATAAATGCTAGTGTGGTGTTTTATTGGCTCAGAATTAAAATAAGTTAAATAAATTAAAAATAAGCTCAATCGGCTTTTTTCTATAAAATTTATTAAATGCAACTTGCAAAAATCGTGTGAGTTAAAAAACTCACTCATTACATTATTTAAAAATTGTGATATTTTATTTGATAAAAAAATACTCGGTATTAGGATTTAATAGTAGCAAAAAAATTAATAAATAGTGTCAGTACCTTATAATTTAATATGTAAAAATATATAACGTTAAATAAAATTATAAATTAGATGCCATCATCATTATTACCTAATTAAAAATAAAAAATAAATAAATTAAATATAAATAATTAATTATGAAATGAAAATATAGATAGAATTGATTCTTACTATAATTTATTTGATAAAAAGATGCTGTGCTGTTAATTCTTCAAGTTTTTTTTTCAAATTTTCATCATCTTTAGGTTTTGGAAGATTTGAAAAATTGAGAAGTCTCCTGGTATATATTGCTTGCAGATGTGTTTTGTAATTTGTTGGAGTTGTAGCTGATGTTTATTGGAAAATTCTTTAGCTTCTTTAATTTGAATTTTAATTTCACTGGTAGTTTTTTTTTAAAAAAATATTTATTATAGTATCGAGCCAACACTTTATTTAATTCTTCAAATATAGGTCGAGCATAATTATTTGTGTAATTAATTTAGGTGTTTAGTCAAAATCCATCACATATCTTAAAAGTCAAATCTTTATCATGCGACAAATTGCGATATGGAAGAAGTCCAGTAATTATTTCATAAGCAACAAATGCAAATGAATAAATATCAGTGGCCTTTGTATATTCTCCCCCAATTGATACTTTGGGCCAATACTCCAGAAATGTTATTCATTTGGAAATTTTACTTATTTTTTGTAGTTAATTTCCAAAATCTGAAATATGTACGCTAAAATAATCGTCCTTACCATATTCTAAAATATTTCTGGGATGAAAATCACAATGAACTATATCTAATTTATGAATTTTTGCCATTACCACAGTTAAATAGGATATATATAATTCCAAACCAATTGAAATCATTAAAATTATTATTTAAATAATTTCTAAGACTTCTACCTTTATTTGTGAGTTTCTGAATCTTTTGTAATTCCATGAAGTCCAACTGATGTGCTCCTAACATTCATTCTCAAGTGAATTACCATACCATCTAAATGACATTTTAAATTAATATATTATATGTTTTCAAATAAATTAATTTAAAATATTACTTTACCTCAGTTAAAAAATCTTTATTTATATCTAAAATGTTATCAAACTTTTTAATACCACTTCGGATTGATCATATCCTTTCCATAGTGATTTTCAATATCCCACTGTTTAATAATAAATCCATCAACTGCTTAAGCATAATAAATAGTAGAATAACCACCTCTTGCTATTTGTTTAAAATCTTTAAATCTATCATAAGGTATAAATTCTATTGCTTTATCACGAATGTCGGTATTTAGTTGAGCATCAAATTTGTCTATTGTTTCATTTCCGCTTATCCATTTATCAAAATCATTTTCAAAACATTTTGAGTCGCACGGTTTGCACCAACAACAATCATATTCTAGATTACTTTCTCAGAATAATGGCATTTTCTGTTCGTTTACAATATATAAGATAGAAGTTTTATTTTTTAAAAAAAAATCAATAAATAAATTTGAATTAGAATTTGCGTTTTGATGTAAATGGCTAAGATATAAGTGAATTAAAAAAAAATCACTGAATTATATACCATTGATTTTAGAAAGATTAACTTTAAATGTGAGAGCATATCAATATTTTGGCCAAATTTGTATAAGTCGTCGATGTGTAACTGTTTGGTAAATTTGATTCTGTTGCTTTTATTTTGTCATCTACAGGTGTCAAAGAAATGAAATTTTGTCTGTCGGATGTAACAGGAATTTGGAATCATAGAAGTAATTCCAATGCTCTTTACTAAGGATATGAATGAATTCCTTTCGTTTTTGTTCAAATTTTTGATTTTTTGTGTAACTGAATTCATACAATTAATAAATTCTTTAAAATATGAGGTAATAAAACTGTAATTGAGAATGCATTGTGATTCTTTGTGTAAAGTAGACATTTTCCCAAATCGATCTTTCAATGTCCTGCATCAACTAAAAAAACATGTGTGAAAAAGTATTACAAACCGAATGTCTTGAAAAAGAAAAAATTGCATATGTCATAAATTAAAAAACATACTTAAGTTTCCAATTCATCTTTTTTCGTTGTCATTTCAGAACATTTTGCAACCAATTTTTCCTTGTCAGTACCGATCCAGTATTCAAATCTTTGACTTTTTTAATTTCAGAGTCTGGAAACCTTCAAATTCTTCTTGTTTGTTGCTAACTCAGAATTAAGGTCTTTATTTTCTTCATCTGATCTGCTAATTCAGCATTGAAAGCCTTTAACTGCTTTATTTATCCAATTCAACAGTTGAATCTGCATGCACCTTATTTTGTGCAGCTAACTAGGTATTTGCAGCCTCGGATTCCTTATTTTGTGAATAACTTGATGTTATAAGTTTCTAATTCTTTAGTTTGTGCAACTGACTTGTAATTTGAAACCACCGATCCTTTCTTCCGGTCTTTTAATGCATGTTAAAGGCCTCTAATTCTTTGATTGGAACATTAGCTTAGCATTTAAGATTCTAGATCTTTAGCTTTTGCAGTTAATTCTTTATTTAAAGCCTTTAATTCTTGGTTTCAAACGTTAAGTAGACATTTGAAGTCTCAATTTCTTTTTTCTGATCGTTTATTCTCATTTAGCTGAACATTTTTCTAATTCTCTATGGAAATATAATGACCAATATTTTAAAATGTTAAAATGAGATATTTAAATTTTTTATTCATTTTCAACTTTAATTATTACATTGTAACTATCCTTACAGAAGTTAGATAAAATTTTGAGATAAAATCTAATAGTATAAAAATTAATATATTTTTTGGTATCCGTTTGCTACTATTAGGAAATCCTAATAATACCCAGGTTGCATGACGAGGACATCGATACCAAGGCAACTCAAAAAATACCACACCAAGTTAATGGCATGGGTATCCATATATATATCAAATTAATGACATATAACCAAAATACCACACCAAGTTAATGGCATGGGTGTTCAAATACACCAAGTTAATGACATATAAGAACTAAAAACCACACCAAGTTAATGGCATGGGTGTTCAAATACATCAAGTTAATGACATATAAGAACAAAAAAACCACACCAAGTTAATGGCATGGGTGCTCAAATACATCAAGTTAATGACATATAAGAACTAAAAAATCACACCAAGTTAATGGCATGGGTGTTCAAATACATCAAGTTAATGACATATAAGAACAAAAAACCACACCAAGTTAATGGCATGGGTGTTTAAATACATCAAATTAATGACATATAAGAACTAAAAAACCACACCAAGTTAATGACATGGGTGTTCAAATATATCAAGTTAATGACATATAAGAACTAAAAAATCACACCAAGTTAATGGCATGGGTGTTCAAATACATCAAATTAATGACATATAAGAACTAAAAAACCACACCAAGTTAATGGCATGGGTGTTCAAATACATCAAGTTAATGACATATAAGAACAAAAAAACCGCACCAAGTTAATGGTATGGGTGTTCAAATACATCAAATTAATGACATATAAGAACTAAAAACCACATCAAGTTAATGGCATGGATGTTTAAATACACTAACTTAATAGTATATAAAAACTAAAATACCACACCAAGTTAATGGCATGATTCTAAAACATAATTATTGATGTCTCGATATTTGATTAACAGCTGTGCGAGCATTTACCAAGTGCTCAGCAGGGGCAAGGGTATTTTTTTGTTTTAATGGTTCAAATGTAACAGTTTCTTTCTGTTTGTATTCTATTTTAATACCCTTTCTCTGCATAACATTTTGTAATCCGCAGTCTTCTGCTGAATTGTATGCAGGTGCATTGGCTTTATTATGAGCAAATTTGAATAAGCCAAGCACAAAACGGACCCCTGTATTTTTCCTGATTTTAGGATCTCTTGAAAAATTAGCATTTTCAAGAAAGATCTCAGGAATTTCCTTTGTATATTGCGGGCTTATATCTTCAGCAAGTTCTTTTCGAGGTTGTCCCCTAAATTTAAAAATTTTTTCAATAAGAATAATTATATTTTTTTAATAATATTAATTATATTTTTACCTTTCACTCAAAGGTGAGCTAATATATTGGGTGTATCTACGTGCTGTTCGCCGTTCTATTAAAAAATAATTATATTTTAAATATTAATAATTATATTTTAATATCAAAAATTCTAATTAAAATATATATATTTAACATATTTACTATTGATGATAGTTATTTTTTGAGGTTTTGTTGCCAAAACCTTGTTGGGAAAATTGATAGTTGATGGAGTCGGTTTCATCTTCTTTGGGTTGTGCAAGGATACCGTCGGTCCGTGCGTTTCAAATTATTTTGTGGACTTAAAGAAGTACCAGCAGAAGACAAAATAATACTAAATAGTAGTTATGTAAAATTATCAGTGTTAATATTCTATTATAATGTTTCAATATTATATTAAATATTTATTATATGATATTTTTTCTAACTAGTCAACTTCAAATTATTAAAGAATTTATTAAATAAATATATCTAATAGTTTATATAGTTTATGCTACTTTAATGTTTATATTTCCTTTTGTTATATTATTATTTCTTTACGAATGTTTTTTAAAAAATACATACCTATCTTTAGGTACCACAACACTTAAAGGAAAATCAGGAGAAGGAACACAGACTGAAAATCTATATTTCAGCATTATAAATAAATTTGAATATAGGAAGTAAAGTTTTTTTATAAAGAAATAAAAGTACTAAAAAAACTAAAAAAAAAACTAAACTAAAGGAACTAAAAGAAGTAAAAGAACTAAACTAAAAGAATCAAAAGAACTAAAAAAAACAAATAACTTTTTAAAAAATGTTAAAAGTGATTAAGCTAATGAAAATAAAGGAAGATATAAAGTTTTCTAAACATAAAAAAAGAAGTTTTAAAGTTTTTTCGCATTGTAAAGAGGAAAGAAAAGTGAAAATTTGAAGTGATAGGATGTAACAGGACATATTAAATATGTAAACAACATAGCATAAACGTGACTGATCGGCTGATCGGCTGATTGGCAAAAAAACTAAACGACGACTTAGTACCATAATTGTAAAATAACAGTAAGATCCAAACTTTATATATATTCGGATCTAATAATGACAAACTTATGCTTACTGCAATACAAATATCACTTCGTTGAAGACATGGTGAAGTTAAATATCATAATTTAATTAGAGAATAATAAGTGAGTGATTGCTTTCTTGATGGCCACCTTTTTTAGTTTTTAATTACAAAAGTCCCCATCCCCATTTTAATTATTGACTTGATTTGGAAAATTAGAAGATAAATTATACGTATATTTTTCCTTATTCCTTTGTCTCACTTTCTTTTCTTGTTTTTCTTCTTTTTTTTCCTTTGTCATTGCTGTCTTCTTTACCTTCGCTGCCACTATTTCACTATTCACCTTAAAAATTCTAACTTTTTTTGATTCCTGGTTGACTTCTCATATTTTCCTTGGCTCTCCTTCTTTCAAGGTGTTGTGTTGTACTAAAGTACATAAATAGTATTTAGTATTTGGTCATTAAAAATCGTAATTCACGGTGTCCACACAGCACAAAAAACACTCTTGAAGATGCTGAACAGATTACATTAACAAAACATGAGCAGTACATTTCGACTGAATATAGATTCATTACTTATCTGGAAATGTCAGCCCATCATTAATGACAAACATCACTTGATTTATCGAACAATTAAGGATGTACGCACAGAAAAGGTGGTCAAAGCAGCATATTTGAACTTTAATTTTCATCAAATTTTAAATATGTAAGAAAATTTGTGATGAAAATTACTGGGATTACAGCTCTATAACTTTCTGGATCTTTATCGTACTGAGCAATCTCTTTAGCAATGTGTAAAGCATATTGATGAAGAGTCTCAGGATTCTCCATCTTGTGAAGAATTATATCCAGAAACCTTTTGTTATTTTAAGCTATTCTAGACAAGTCATTTTTTTTCTCTAAATTGTCAGTACGCCCGTCGTATAACTTGAACACATCCTGATTCAGTTCTGAGACTAGAACATTCAGAATCATGATGATCTTTAATCAAATCCTTTGGGCTCTCATTCACAATAATATTCATGAGTTTCTTGCATTGGAAACAGATCGCACTTCCATCTTCATAAGGTTTAGGGTAATAACAATAGCTACGATAATACCAGACATAATTAGTAATTGTTAGAGTTTTTAGATAGTTATAACATATTCAGAGTTATTAGATCTAGAAGACCTATCGATTTTGATTTAGTATCCAAAAAGATGAACATGAAACCATTAATAGATGATAACGGTAATCGATTAATTGGTATTTGTTGGATGCCCCCGGAACAGCAATTAAGTTTTATGGTGTTATTATACCTGATAATGCTGATCCTGCAATGATTGTGGCTGTATTTTCAAAACTCATCATATGCGATGCTTATTTATCTTTAAAAATCATCAATCAAATTTGACTTCACTATTTCAAGAATTTTTAAAGATTTCAGAAATATTCAACATTCGAATTATTAAAGTATATTTCAGAAGGTTTAGTTAGAAAATATTCAGATAAAATGTTTACATCTCGACATTTCACAATCTATACAACGTGCTATAGATTACACGATGCACGATAAACTAATTAATGAATTTAGATATTTATTAGTATTTAAAGTTTAGTTAGTTTAGATCGTTTAAATAAAATTTTATTCCTTAGAACTTTGTTTATATTCTTAAAGTTTATGATCACTAAGAAGCTGAAATGTCAGATCAAATTGAGTGTTACATTCTTGATGACTTGGAAAGGTAAATCTTATGTTCTTATTTATTAATGATTTGCAATTTTGGATTCATTAAATATTATTTTCCTTCTTGGGATTGTAAGGATTCACAGATCGATCTAAATTATTAACATAAATATAAAATTATTTCATTGTTTTTCTTTTCCTTTTGGGGAAAAAAGGAAATTTTTACCTTTTTGGGGGAAGATTTTCGGGTGTTGCTCTTCTCCAGAAAAGGTTAAAATTTCCTTCTATATCATTCAAATCTATAAAAGTAAATTTTTCCCTTTTTCAGAGAAGAGCGACAATTCAAATCTGAAAAAGGGAAAAATTTACTTTTATAGATTTGAATTATATAGAAGGAAATTTTAACCTTTTCCGGTGAAGAGCAGCACCGAAAATCTTCTCCCAAAAAGGTAAAAATTTCCTTCTATATCATTCTAATCTATAAAAGTAAATTTTTCCCTTTTTCGGATTTAAGTGTTGCTCTTTTCTGAAAAAGGGAAAAATTACCTTTTAAAGGTTATTTTTACTCTTTTTGTAAATAATTGCCACTTCTAAAATTTATTTAAAATTATCGCGAAATTTTTATTTATCTTATTTTACTTTTTTATATTATCCTTTAAAATTGTAATAGGATATTATTGTTAATATACATTTTTTTTCATAAACAAAATCTTTAATTTTATTTATTTTTTTTAATAACACTGAAAAAAAAATTTTATAATAAAAATTTCAGTTTTTATAATTAATAAGATATTATTGTTAATATCTTAATATATGTCTTTTTAAAATCTCAATTTTTTTTTTCAATGTAATTAAAAAATAAAAAATAAAAATAAAGATGAAAAAAAAAATGTATTAATATTTAGAAGAAAAATTCCAGTTTTTATAATTAAAATTAAAATCTACTAATAAAAACTATCAAAAGAATCTAATAATATTAAATTTTATAATTTTGTCTCTCGCGAAACGTAGCGCAGATCGCGGAAACGGAATTATTTTTTCATCTCTCGCAGAACGTAGCACAGATCGCAAAGCCAAAATTATAAAATTTAATATTATTAGATTCTTTTAGATTAAAATTAAAATCTATTAATAAAAACTATCATCAGATAGCTAAAAGAATCTAATAATGTTAAAAAAAAAATTTCGTCTCTCGCGTAACGTAGCGCAGATCGCGGAGACGAAATTATTATTTTTTTTTTTGCTATTTATTAATATCTCTATCTATCTTTCACCCTCTATTACTATCCTATTTTACTTCCTTATAATTTTATCCTATAAAATTGTATATTATTGTTAACATCTTGATATATATTTTTTTTCATGAGTAAAATCAAAATTTTCTTTTTTTATTTTTTTAATAATACTGAAAAAAAATTAATAATATTTACAATAACAATTCCAGTTTTTATAATTAAAATTAAATCTACTAATTCAATAAAANCAAAATTATAAAATTTAATATTATTAGATTCTTTTAGATTAAAATTAAAATCTATTAATAAAAACTATCATCAGATAGCTAAAAGAATCTAATAATGTTAAAAAAAAAATTTCGTCTCTCGCGTAACGTAGCGCAGATCGCGGAGACGAAATTATTATTTTTTTTTGCTATTTATTAATATCTCTATCTATCTTTCACCCTCTATTACTATCCTATTTTACTTCCTTATAATTTTATCCTATAAAATTGTATATTATTGTTAACATCTTGATATATATTTTTTTTCATGAGTAAAATCAAAATTTTCTTTTTTTATTTTTTTAATAATACTGAAAAAAAATTAATAATATTTACAATAACAATTCCAGTTTTTATAATTAAAATTAAATCTACTAATTCAATAAAATGAAAAACCATTTAATGATATTAACAAGAAGTCTAGATTTGGGGTGCTTTATGCTTATGGCATTTGATTTAAATAAAAAGATCTACAAATTGAATGTTTTTAAAAACAATCAATCTTTTATTTGTTCAAAATATTAAAAAATATAAATCATTGAATGTCTGCAAAATTATAACCAAAAGGAAGTCTAATTTATATGCAATTTCATAATAAATTCTTAATAAATTCTTTTCAAATTATATTTATATACTTCTGATCTGGATTTATATTCTTGATTTT
>PQFF01000333.1:49246-81226 GCA_003547095.1 Diversispora epigaea | reverse complement strand
CAGATGCAGATGTAAAAAGAAATTTATTCAATTTAATTATTTTATTTTAATATAGTAATTTTCAATGCTATGTAAACAATGAATTTCAGGAAACTCATCTGATCATATTTTAATTTAATATTTAATAAATTAATGTGAAATTTTATTAATTATCCAATACCAATATTGAATATTTAAAACAGCTGATATGTAAAAAATTTCATTTGAATAATTTGTTGAATTTTAAATCTATTTAACCATACTTTCATTCAATAAATATAAAATTATCTCTTGAATACAAATTAAATTAATAAAAATTATACAAATATTTATAATATATTATTTAAAAATAATTAATTGAATTAATATAATTAATCATGAAATGAAAAATGAACAGAATAAAATATATAATTGAAACTTTTAATTTTTAAAAGATTGGTTCATTTACAGATTTTAGAAGATTTAAAAAATTGAAAAGTCTACTGACATAATTGCCTGTGGATATATTTGTCATTAGTTTTTGTATCATTTGTTATTTAATTTTTGAAAATTCTTCTGCTTTTAAAATTCAATCACAATTTCACCAGTATCTTTCAAATCATTATTAATATATTTTTCTACATTTTTTTCAATTAATTATTATCAAGATTCCAGGATAAAAATCAAATCATAATGAATTTTTTAACATAATCCAATATATTTATTAAAATAATCAGTATAATAAATTATACCAAAACTATCTTTTGCCATTTCTTTAACACCTTTTATCATAATATATCCATTCAATTACTTTCCATGCATCTACATTTAGGTGAACAACTTGAATAAATTTATCTACTGTTTCATCAAATCATTAGCTAAGCAATCAACTGCAGCAATTGTTGATTTAGATAATTACCCACTTCAAATATTTGCACATATAATTATTCCATTCACAAATGGACACCAATTAATAATATTAGTGTTTCACCCATCAAGGATATATATATCTGGTGAAATTAATGTAACTGAAACTGTTTTAATATTACTTCAATGACTTGGAAAACTATATATATAAAAATAAATAATTTTTTCAAGGCATATACAGTTAATATTTTCTCAGGATTATCAAAAAATTATATCTAAACATAAACAAAGTAAGCAAATATAAATTAGCAAATTAGTTTTAAATTATTTTCACAAATTTTAATATATAATTTATGATAGTTTATTATTCTCATACATTTATAAATATTATTACAAAATATTTACTCGTATTTTAAGGATGCTGAAGATAATAATTACTACAAGTTTTCTCAATTTACAAAGAGGTTTTAATTTCAGAATTGTATTTACTTTCTGTAATTCAAGAATAATTTTTCTTAATTTGAGAAAAATAAAAATTGCAGTGGAATTACAAGAAATCAAAACTATTACATCTATTCCTATTCTATCCAAAAACAAATTTTGGTGAAAGTAGGAGCTATACTTGAACTAGAAGTAACCATTATAGTGGATGTCAAGATTTGGACAATTTATATAATAAAAATATACTTCTGACTCCAAGTCACATTTATCTCATTTGTATGTCAGTAATGTTAGAAAGTAATATTATGCAATTGATTCCCACTTTTTTTTGTATTTTTTCTCATCCATTTATTTTTCATGACTGTATGAATGTTATGTAATGATTTGTATGGTTGAAAATGAGATAAGATATGGGTAATCAGAAGCAAGTGTAATTTTATTTGTCATGTACCCTCACATTGGACTGGCCAGTAATTCTTCTGACCTTAACCCATAGAAAGCATCTGGAAATTGTTAAAGGACAATATTCAGAAATAAAAATTTTCCAAAAACTATAGATAAAGAGTGATCAAAATTCAATGGATCAATTCTTAGGAAGGTTGTGGACTCAATTCCACAAAGAATTGAAACAGTATTGGATGCAAAGGGAGGCCAACTAAGTATTAGATATAAATTATGTAGATTTTTATTTTAATAAAAAATATGGCATTACTTTCCGACACAACTGTAAAATAATTGATTATTGCACTAATATATTTAATACTGTTGAATGTATAACAGTTTAATGCATAAAATTGAAGTAAGCAAAATTAAATCTAAATAATTTAAATGGGTTAATATTTAATATAAATCATCCCTCTAACAAATAATTTAAAAAGTTATTTATTAATGATAAACTTTGATACTATCTAATATTTACTCAGATATAAAATGCATAATGATCATTTTCAAAATTATTGATGTAAAAATTTTGTATCAATGTACTAAATATTCATTGATGTTTAATGATAGAATTAATATGAAATTGTATCTCTTTATAATTTCAAATTACAAAATTAATTTAATGTTCATCAAATTTCAAAACTTAAATGAAATTTTCTGCATATATTCTGTTTTTAAATATTCAGTATAGTATCAGCCTTCAAAACTTTAGATTTTCACATTAATATTCATTAAAATACTATTAATTTGAGAAATTCATGCATGAATGGATCAAATAAATAAAGATCAAATGCTAAAATTTAATAATTGATCAAAAATTCTATTTGACAAAATCAAGAATATAAATATTTTGATGCATGTATACATATTTATCTAAAAATTCATTATGAAATTGCAATAATTTATTTTCTTTAATTTTGGACAAGTACAAAGAGTGCATTTAATAAGTATTGGAGATTTCTTAAATATAATCTTTCAAAAGAAGGATATTAGAAGATATGGTTAAAAAATTCAATTTTTTTTTATTTTTTTTTTGTTTAAATTAAATTAAATATTATAAACAAAAAGTGCCCCCAACCTAGACCACTTGTTCTTTTTAAATATTATTTCTTTTAAATACTTCCTCTTGTGATTAATTACCTTTAGGATTGGATCTGTGATGGGTATGATCTAAATTATTTTTCAAAAAAATTACTTGTGTGAATTAATTAATTAGATATATTTACGGAGGAATTGTTAACTTGGAAAACACAGACACTAGATTTATTTTTGATTTAATGTTAACTGCTGTTGAATTTGACCTTGAGGAATTAACCAACAAATTAGAAATTCATCTCATTGAAACTAAAGCTTCTTGGTTAAAAACACATTTTTCTCTAGTCTATCGTACTATTTTTGATAGACAAAACTTTAAAAATTTAGAAAATTATTGTAATGATATTATTGTAAAGTATCCAAATCTTATTTTTGATGCAAATGACTTTACTTCTCTTCCAGAATCTGCACTGATATCTCTTCTCAAACGAGATGATCTACAAATGGAAGAAGTTGAAATTTGGGACTACATCGTCAAGTGGGGAATTGCTCAGAATCCTACTCTTCCTACAAACCTTGAAGATTGGACCAAGGATAATTTTCTTGTATTAAAAACCACATTGCAACAACATCTACCATATATTCGTTTTTTTTCATATTTCAGCTGATGAAGTCTTAGATAGAATTGAACATTATAAAAAGATTCTCGAAAAACAACTTTGGAAAGATATCAATCATCATTTATTATCACCTACTCGACCAATAAAATCAATTATTTTACCCGCACGAATACTTTTGGTTACATAACTACCTCCTTGTACTAATGAGCCATTTTCAGCTATCATTTCTGAAGATCATGCAGCAGAAATTTCAACTTGGATTGATCGTAAATCAACTACTTATTCAACTACATATATCCCATATAAATTTGAATTAATTTTACGCGGATCTAGAGATGGGTTTGCTCCACAAACATTTTGGAATATTTGCCATGGTCACGCTCATACAGTTGTTGTGACGAAAGTTAAAGGAACTGATGAAATAATTGGAGGTTTTAATCCTTTAGCATGGGATAATAGTAATCACCGATCAATGGGCGGAAACAAAAGATAGTTTCATTTTCTCACTAAAAAATGGAAATATTCGTAATTCAATCTTTAGCAGAGTAAAAAATCACAAATATGCAATTTTTAATCGACGTAAGTCAAGTCAAAAGGAAATTGGCCCACAGTTTGGAGGTGATTTTTGGATGAATAGTTCTTCATCTAATTTTACTTTAGGTAATGGAATTTTCTGTCGTGATGAAAGCTGTTATTATGAAATATCTATAAGAACATCATCAGAGCACTTTTCAATTGTCAATTATGAAGTATTTAGAATTATTTAGAAGTTCGTTCTTTAGAAAATTTATGATACGTATATTATGTTATTATATAGATATATATATATGTGTATTAAACGCGTATTCATATTTATAGTTCAGTATTTATTAAATAAAATTGGTTTATATTATCGCCCCTAATTGAAATTGCACATTAATTGTTTATTAAAAAATTTTTATAATAAAATTTATTTTGTAATTGAGAGCCTCCATCAATATGAGTGATGTGAGTTTATTAG
This sequence comes from Diversispora epigaea, assembly GCA_003547095.1. Lineage (NCBI taxonomy): Eukaryota > Fungi > Glomeromycota > Glomeromycetes > Diversisporales > Diversisporaceae > Diversispora > Diversispora epigaea. The sequence goes on along the minus strand of PQFF01000333.1, from coordinate 76,864 downwards.
TTATTTTAGTAAATCTGGCATAAAAATATTTGAATATTGTATTTAAATATCTAAAATGAGACAATAATTTTATTTTTTAAACAAGTGTTCGAATTTTAAAAAGGAAACTTTTTTATCGGATAGTGATGTGATGTAATTTGTTGTTGAAAGTTTATTTTATTTTATTTAACTATTGTATAATGCTATATATTGTACGATAGTTTATGATTAATAATTATAGAAGGATGCGATTTATTTTTTATTTTTTTAAATGTAAATGGATAATTTTATTTGGTTTAGCGATATGATAAAATAGATAGAATAGATAGATCAAACGACAATGACAAATAAATAATAACTATAATATTGTGATATATTATAATGATTTCAATTTTTGCAAATTTTAAACTGTTAAGGCAATATAATAAATATTCTACATTTTTTAGAATAATTTATTTTTAAGAAAATGTTAGGAGAGGAGTAAATTTGAGACTCCTAGTTATATAATAATTCGGGTCAAAAAAAAGGCGATATAATTTAATTGATCACCAGTTTTTTCGATTTGTCATGTGTTTGTGAACCAATCTAATTCTTAGTTTTTGAAAGTACAGAATTGTCTTAAAAGATTATACAGTGTGCGAAACATTATCTAGAACTAATCATTTTTCAGGGATATTGTATAGTTTAGTTAAAATCACTATTATTCTTCTTCTTATTATTACATAATCAAAATAAAATAGGCAATCTAGAATTTTAGAATAATCATATGTTATAAAAAAAAATAATTAAAATGATTAGTCAAAAGGTAATCTTGTGATAACAAAAGTGATTATCATTATGATTACCAAATATTATGAAAACCTTGTAAAAAAACAACCAATAATAATGAGAATAGATGATCATATGTGCAGTGTTTTACGTATGCAATATATCAGACGATTCTATATAAATTTCTAAAAAAAATATACATTTGAAAAAAAAAACTTATCCAACAACGACTTTAAATTTTCAAAAAAATTACTCGCCAATATTAAGAATGATGAATAACCTTACTAACCTTACTGAAACCAATAATGCAGGCCCTTCTAATTCTAAAAGAACTTTGAGAAAAAGAAAGGCAGAATATGATTCATCAACTGGCGAAGGAAAAAGAAAGTCAATCAAGAAAGGGTATGGTTCATCCGCCACTAAAAGAAAAATAAGACCGAGAAAAGAGAAGCGAGACGTATAAATAATTGCAGCAAAGTTAGTATAAATCCATATAGTCTAATTTAAACGAGGGTTGTATACATTTATATGTATAAATTTTTTATTTTAATTTATACAGGAAACAAAAAAAAGAATGGAACGAGCTATGAACGAACCCATACACTTGATTGACTTTAAAGAAATCAATCCAACAAAACAAGAATACTCGATTTTAGGCCCGACTGGCTATGTACGTAGAATAAATTTATCATATAACAAAGTTTTCTCATTAACATTATTTTATAACATTAACATTATTTTATATCTTTACTTCTTAGGTTTACACCACTACTATAACCACAACTGTGACATGCTCCTGCCCCGATTTCCAAAAAGGTAAATTTTCTTTAATAATTACATGTGACCAAAAAATCTCGAAATTTTAATTTTAAATTTAACCATGATTTTTATTTGTTATATTTATTAGGAAATCATTGCAAACATATCGTAAGCAGTAAAAAAATTTAGATAATCCTGTATCTATTTTCTTAAAATTAATATATTAATACTTATTTGTTTTTATATTAGCTATTCGTATTTTTGAAAGTTTTAAAAGTCGATAAAGACAGCAATCTTATTTATCAGAAAGCTCTGATAACAAGGGAATTAAAATTGGTTTTCAAAAATTCCTCGAAAATTACTTTGGTACAAAATTTTTCTTCAATATGTTTTATTGTAATTTATTTTTTGGAAGATTATTAATTAATTTCTTTTTTTTCATGATTATTGAGCAGCCAAGCAAAGAGATTGTTGATCAACTTAAAGCAATCGCCTCGAGTAATCAACAAAAACGTAAACCAATTAAGGGCGATTGTCAAATCTGGTATGCTTGATTTTTAAATATTGTCGAACATTTGATAAATTAATCTATAGATTCTAATACAACATATTACAATAATTAGCTGCGAAAGGTTAAATAACCAAAAAAATTTGATTTGGTGTGAAAACGGTTGTGGACACAATTTACATTTGGATTGTTTCAAGCAGTGGGAAGAAACATTGCCAGTCGGGCAAAAAGTAAAATATCAATTATAAATTTTAATCATTTTCTAATTTATTTTTATTTGTGATATTTATTTTTTTTATTTATTTAATTTTTTCACAAAAAAAGGTCACTTGTGTCTTTAGCCGTGCCGAATGGAAATATTCAAACTTAGAACAGCCAATAGGTACATACATATTATTTATCTTTTTTTTATAAAAATTTAATGCATTATTGAATTTTTTTTAATATCATATCATTTATATATTTAGATCCATCATCTCGAAGATTTTTTTAAAAAAAAATTAAATTCTATTAAATTTCCATTTCTTTTTTTTTTATATTATAACCATGTAAATATCAATATTTTTTACTTTTTTTTAATAAATTTATTTTATATATATAATAATTCATGCGTTTATTTGTTTTAAAATAAAATATGAATACAAAATGTAAGGTAAATTTTATATTACGAATAAAAAGAAATTGTTTCAATAAACTAATATTAAATTAATGTTAAATAGAAAAAATAAATTATGTTTATCTAATGTCTATTGTTTAAATAATATTAAATTTATATAATAATTAACAAATTATTTTGTATTGTTTGTATAATTCATTGTTTCATTATTCATCCATCGAAGTGAAGATATGAAATAAAAAGTTTGATATTATTAAATAAATTATTCAATATAATCAGAAATAGTTATTAAAAATTCAACAATGTATTCTTTGTTCATAAAATTGAAGCATCACTACGCTATAAAATATAATGCAATAATGATAACAATTCGTGTAATAATATAATGTGTAAAATAAGAATATAATAACTAAAAAATATTAATAAAGATAAATATTAGTTCTAAATAACCAGACCAATAAAACGAATTTCAATTAATAATAAATCAATTAACAAATCAATTAATCAATTAACTAATCAATTAACGAATCAATTAACGAATCAATTAATAATTTTATGAATGATTCAACGAAACTTTAATTGTTTTCGAAACAATACATCAAAAGAAATTGATTAATTAATTGTTTGAAGAATAAATTATAATTTGCTAAATGAATCATGAAAATAAATCAATGAAATCATATTCGAAAAATTCTAAATAATGTGATAAGACAATCAATAATGATTCATGAAGCTTTTATTAAAATCTTGATAAATATGAGATAGCATATCAATGATTATTTGACACATTGAAATTATTTGGAATATTATTCTTCTTTATATTGTTCTCGAATTCTTTGGTGATTTAAAATGTTCATTCACTTAATATGAATAGTTATACTTGTTTTGTACATTTTAAAATAATCTTTTTAGTTCCTCCTCTTTGCAACACCACACTTCAAAAAATTTTACTTAACCATTGGAACCAAATACACATTCTAATCTCAATATTTTCAAGTGATTCCGGTAAATTTTCGGTCATTTGACATAATAATTTTCTAGCATTCCACAACAAAATGAAATTAAAATCTCCTTACTTGTTCTGGACTTTAATTATGTAATGCTGATTTGGTTTTTGGTAATCTTTGTACATAATTAAAATTTCTGAAAATATATCAAGTGAAAATTTCTTAATATTCATTTTCTTCATGTGTGTAATTGATTATTGATTGATTAATTGAATTGATTATAATACTATTCTATAAATATATTTCGCATCACCAGTTTTTTATCACTCATTTATAATAAATTCTTGAAGATACTCATGATGTTTGTGTCTAAATGAAAACTACTTAATTGAGTAAATGATGCGATGAAACAAAGAATAAACTATCAGATCTATGCGACCCACAATAATCTTTAATATAAAGTTCCAATTGGGGATGATTTCTCCACGAAATCATAAAAACTTACGAAGATCTAGTGAATTATAATCTAAATTGCGGAAAGCAACAATTGATAGATTTTTTAAAAGGTTTTGAACACAAATAAGTTTTGCTATGATCGCACTTGAGAATATGAATTCATTTTCCCTTCATTTTTTTCTATCATCTCACCGTTGTAAAACTTTCTGAACAGGTAACGTGAGAATTGAATCTATTGAATCACTATTTATTATTATAATTATCTTGATAAGGGTCAATAATTTGTGAGTGAATGACAAATAATCAAAATTAGCTTGATGTTGTGATGATTAAAAATCAAATCCAAGCTCGAGTATCCATACATGATGTATAAGTTCAAATACATAATGTGTTCTTCCTCAACTTCTTATCATCCATATAACATAGGTATAGTAACTTTACACCAGATTGATTAACCAATAATGATAAATATATATTCTTTATTAATAATATTTATAATAGATCTTCTTCTCGATATCTTTCACGCTCTCCCAACTTCGCAAACACTTTTCTAACACATCTCCACAACTTTTCCCCTCTGGTTTCTTTGATCTAAACTCCCGAACTTCAACTTCTCCCCAAGTTACCTTCTTCTTTCTCCCCAACAACACATCTACATCTTTTCCCGTTGTCGATATCCAACACTCCGGAAGGTTTTGATCTCCTATTAGGAGATCATCAAATAACACTTCCTGTAATATTTTAATATCATAAATAGAATTAGTATATAATATATATAAACGATTATAAAAAATTATATTATATCATAGTGCTTACGTTATTTAATAGTTTATCGAGATAAAAAATTTTGTCTTCGATAAATGGTAATTTCATGATTTCATTGAAATCGCGATAATTAAATTGGTGCTTAAGAAAATATCGATATTCTGCCTCCCAACACCTCCAACAACAACACCGCTCCTCCTCAACTACTATCTCTTCTTCAACAACTGTCACCTCCTTTGCTTTTAATTTTCTTTCTTCTTTCACCTTCAACTTTCTATCTTTTCTCTCCTTTCTCTTCTTTACAACATTAACTGGAGTTTTAAAATTAGCTAAGAAGTTGATAGTTAATATGACAAGTTTTGTAAAAGGATTGTAAAAACAGACGACAATAATAAAAATACTAACATGGTGAAAGAGTTTTTACGATTTTTTTGAGCGAAGACATATTATTTGTTAATCTTGTTTAAAGGAATTTTAAAATTTAAAAAATTCTTTTTGAAAAAAAGGGGATTCGGGTTTTTGGATTTTTTTCTGCTGATCAATTATATGATGTAATAATTATTACATTTTATTGAATGACATAACTGATGTCATGATTGATCATGATACAAGCATCTTTGAAATTTTTTGCCATGGGTATTAACATGGGATACTGGAATACAGGTTATCCCTTATATTATTTCATAATGATAATAACCGCTATATACACACATATCTATAAATTTTGGTTATACAATTTGATTAGTCATTTAATCGAAACCCCTATAAAAATTGCTCACCCATAAGTTGCCTATAAAACATCTAAAATGTCTGTGATATATATATTTGATTTTTAAGCAAAAAAAAATGTACAAAAAATAAACCAACAAAAAAAAATTATAAATATTATGATTTCTCAATTGTACTAAAATTTTAAAAATCTCTGACGTGTAAAATGATATGAAATCTATGATGCTAAAAGTTCCTATTTGAAAACATTTTATATTATTTTTAATAATATTTGATTAATAAGTTAAGAAAAATGAAAAAAATGAATATAAAATTATAATATTTATTGCATTAAACTATTTTTTTGGATAATAACAATAATTTAAACTTCAAGACACAAAAATATAAATTTATTATATTTCCAAAATTGCACACTATCAATTGATTTCTTATTGACATTCATTGAACTTGCATATTATCTTTAATATCACATTTTCTTAGATCTGCTTCGCTACTATCAGTTTTATGCAATTGCAATCAAAATTTACGAATAACTAAAAAGGCATAAATTTAAGAATTAAAGAATTAAAGAATTGTCAATCAACCTACAATTTACTATAATCATATTATTTGACTTCGTATCTAACAAATATGTCAAAAATTAAAATAGTATATTTAATATTCTCAGTTTCTTTGAACTATATGGAAAATCTTTCACTCTATAACCACTCAACACCACATCAATAGTTATAATAGTCATTATAGTGTATAATAAAGTGAATATACTATTAGTAAAGACCGATCTTTCCAGAAATTTTATTAAAAATTATTGGGTGAAACGTCACTTGTATCATCAAATTGTCATTCCGGAGCAGTGTTGGCCTATGACCAATTATGACCTATTGGTCAATTATTGTTATGAACTATGACCTATAGTAAATTATGAGCTTTTATGACCTACTAATGATTGATATGACCTAAAATGTTCCGAAGAAATAATGATATTATTAATATGGAAAATTTTTGGTATAATGATGAATGAAAATATCAAATTATGATAGATATCAGAAGAGAGGTTTGGTAAATATCTTTTTATCTCATTTATTATTTTTATTTTTAATTTACTATTATTTAATTATTATTTATTTAATTTATTTTTAATTTTATTTATTTTATTAATTTATTTATTATTTATTTATTTTTTATTTTTATTTTATACAGTGGATTGATCATGTTAAATTAAGGCAGCATAAATAATAATAATATCATAACTTATTCATAACTGCATTATTAATACTGAAAATACTACAAATTCAGATATAACATACGTGCAAAATTAAATATATATATATTTTTAAATGTCTGATAAAATATGCCCAGAATGAATGAATACTATACTTCTCTGTAGACTAATAATCGGTGCAGTAAAATTTACAAATAAATGGAAAACAAAACTATGTAGCAGTATTAAAGTTTAATATAAAATTTTGTTAATGAAGATTCTCCGTAAATAATATTTTTATGAAGAATTTTCATCTTAGAAATATTTTGGCACATTGAACAATTTCAAAAAAAAAGATATAAAATACCTTTTTACATTTTTTGCATTCGCATAAATATTCACCATAAGTAAAGGATAAACAATAATGTTGAAATAACAAATATTCACAGTGGCGACATTTTCAATTTTAAATAAAAATAGTATAGATTTTATTATCGTTGAAATATAAAGTATAAATTATATTAAATAATGAGATTACATTATCGAATTGTTCAATTTGGAATTTTTTTTTTGATAATCTTAAATACTTCATAATCAGAAGTAGAAAATCTTTCATTAGTTGTTCTAATAGGTTTTTCATAATAAGAAGAATATCTAGTACCATAATAACACCGACATAATTTATCTTGAGCAAAATCGGAAACCTCTGACCTCATTATAAATTCACACTCACCAAAATATGGACCATAACCATTCTGATCATTATAGTATAGAGCATTATTACTGTTTGTGACTCTGCTGAGAATAGAATTTTCAATATTCCCATTTTTTAATGAAAAAATGAAACTATCATTTGTTACCATGTCACTACCTCCTGTTGAATTATACCAAGCTAAAGGATTATAACCACCAACTATTTCGTCAGTTCCCGCAACCTTTACAACCACAATTGTGCCAGCATGTCCATGACACATGTTCCAAAATGTCTTTGGATGAAAACCATCTTTACTTCCTCGAAGAATTAATTGAAATTCGTAAGGAATATTTGATAAAGAATAGGTAGTTGATTTTCGATCAATCCATGATGAAAGTTCTGCAACATGTTCTTCGTTGATTATAATTGAGAATGGGCCATTTACTCTTGATGGAAATTCAGGAGTTGAAATGGTTCTTGAAGGCAATTCAGGAGTTGAAATGGTTCTTGAAGGTAATTCAGGAGTTGAAATTGTTCTTGAAGGAAATTCAGGAGTCGAAATGGGTCTTGAAGGCAATTCAGGAGTTGAAACGGGTCTTGAAGATAATTCACGATTGGAAATGATTCTCGCTGGTAAAACAAGGGAAGTGATAGGTTTATTTGGGGATATAGAATGTTGAATTATGTCACCCCAAAGTTGTTTTTCAAGGATTTTTTTGTAGGGCTTGACTTTCTCCAAAATATCATCACCAGAAATATGAAAATATCGGATAAGTGGTAAACATCGTTTTAAAGTTATTTTCAAAGTCTCGAAATTTTCTTTAGACCATTCTTTCGAATCAGTGGGTAAAGTTGGATTTTGTGCAATTCCCCATTTGATAACGTAATCCCAAATTTTAATTTCTTTGACTTTCAAGTCATCTCTTTTCAAAATAGAAATCAATGCTGTTTCTTGAAGTGAAGTGAAATCTTCTGATTCAAAAATCAAATTTGGATATTTTACAATAATATTATTATAAAAATTTTTCAAATCTTTAAATTCATTACTATTAAAGATTGAACGATAAACAAGGGAAAAATGAGTTCTTAACCAAGAAGCTTTAGATTCAATAAGGTAACTCTCTAATTTTACTGATAGTTCTTTAAGTTCTAATTTATTAGCATTGATCATTAATTCATAAACGGTTTTGGTATCCGAAATTTCAATATCGACAATTCCACCATAGATATATCTATAAAATGTATTTTATTTTATTAATATCGAATCAAATATAATTAATTTAACATTAATATTTTTTATTACTTACTTAAGAATAATTTCGAATAATGGAGCAGAAATATTTGGTTTAATAATAGTTTTAATATGATTTTTATCCGAAGGAACATTCTCTAATTCTTTATCAAAGTAGGATGAACGACAACGTAAGACAACTGAATGTGCAGCAAAAGATTTCATATTTTCTTCTTTATCAACTTCGATTACGACATTATATTCTTTTTTGTCATAAGAAGTGAAGAATTAGTATTTGTAAAAATTTAAGGTAGAGTGATAAGATAGTTTGTGTATCCATTATTTCTTATAAATATAATTTTAATTTTCCCTCCTCTTTTTCCCGAATTTCTCACTAAAAATTTTTTATTTCGCTTGCAAAGCTATTTATTATATCACTTCTTCCTATCAAAATTTCGAGCGAAGATTACTGGTAAGTAAGTATATCTCTTTATTGTTGTTCATATATTATTGGTACAAAGAATTATTATTGCAAGAGAGAATTATTATGCAATAAATTATTATCGTTACAAATATATATTATTATTACGCAACGAATTATTATTATATTAAAAGATATTAGTTTCTTTCGTGATTATCATTCTTTATTTTTTTATATTTAGAATCTATACTTAAATTTATTACTTTATTTTTCTTGATGAAAATAAAATAACATGATCGAGGAAAATAAAGATATATATTTTTAAAAAATAAAATAAAATGTATTATGCGTACTTTGATGTGGTTGTCATGACAGAAATTAAGCTATTCATCCGTTATTTCTTGATATACATACATAAAGATTAACTAAAAAAAATGGATATTCAAAGAAAATATTATCTTGCTTTTTCGACATTTCTTCAAGATAAATGAAAGTATCTTCTATAAGCAACATAATTCGATTGTTGACCCTTCTTTAATTTCTTTCCAGAATTGTTTACCTAGTTCAAAATGTTGCCAATACAAAAATTTGACAATTCGTTAAAAGTATAAGCATCCAAGTTGATCTCGAACTTTCAGCTGTTTTATGAGTTTCAACGCCATGATGAAGATCAGCATTAGGTGTAAACCTCTTAATCATTCCCAGAATATCGGAATTGGTGACTTCTCTACAAGTGAACATCTCAACAAGCAATGATAATGGCATTAAAGCCTACTATATCAATTGGCATCCTTCTTTACATATTGCTTCTAAAGCAAAATACTATGCTTTTCCAATCACCTCAGCATCAGCATAAATGATATCTATGATGTAAGATACAGTTTGATATTGATCTCAAGTCCTGTTGAACTAATGATAATTGTTGTAATTCAAAAAAAAGTGGCGTAATCAATTTTTACATATGGCGCAATTAGTTGCAACTCCTGTAAATAATTACGACAGGTATCTTTATGTTGAACACATTATTGCTTGAGATAATTACATTCAATGTAGGTTCCTAAAAGAGAATCGAGGTGATGAGATACTTAAAGATATTTTGTCAAATCAATTATTATTGCTAAAAATTGCGGTTTACCAAATCTTGCTGCAAAATTTAAAAAGAACATTGATTAACTCACATTATCACTCAACTTCAACTTCAACTTCACTTTGCACATACAAATTTTCGTAACTTCATGCAAATACTTTTCTCAAATATCTTCACAACTTCACTCTTTTAATCTATTTTGATCTAAACTCATGAACTTTAACTTCCCTATATTATAAAACCATAGTATTACTGATAAAAATGATTATAAAAAATTATATAGCATAATACTTACGTTGGCAACAACTTATCAAGATAAAATATTTTATCTTCAATAAAGGGTAGCTTCATGATTTCATTAAAATCTCTATAATTCTAAGTATACTGATATTCTTCCCAACTCCAACACCCTTCTCTTCGACTACCACCTCCCTTCAACTACTGGATTCTCCTTCACTTTAACTTTCTTTCCTCTTCTAGCCTCAAAATTTTTCTTTCCCCCCATTTTACTTATTTATAATATAATATGAACTGGAGTTTTAAAATTAAAAGTTGGTAGTTAACACAACGGCTTTTAATAAATGATAATTGTAAAGATAGGACTATAATAATAAACATTTTAATTTGTAGTTAAAATGTTATATAATAAGTTGAAAATTATATTTAAATATTAATTAAAATATTTTCTCGTTTATACATCATTTCAATTTAAAAAATTATCAAACTTTTTTAATGCCGCTTTTATTTCTCCTTTCTGATATCTTTTCCATTGTTGATTTCAATATCCTATTAATCAATTTGACCATCAATCCACCTAGCATAATGTATTGTTTAAAATCACCTCTACTTATTTGTTTAACATCTTTAAATCTCTCATAAGGTATCCATACTATTATTCCATATAATTTTCATTAGCATTTAGCTGAGCATCTTGAATTTATCTGTTTGTCATTTCCACTTGTCCAATTATTAAAATCATTTTGGAAATGTTTCGAGTTACATAGTTTGCACCACCACCCATTAGTATTCTGGGAATATCAGGTGTCATTTTTTTTTGGTTTTCTTATGGCACGAAAGGTAGAAATTTATTGTTTTTGATAAAAAGGAACATAAATTACGTTTATAATCGCAAATTGTTTTTAGTGTGCAGAAAAAACGCATTCATTAATGACATTTTATTATTTTATAAAATTTTTATCCCATTAAATTGCCTTTTAATCTATATAAATGTGAACGTAAACCTGATTGCTCAATTCTAAGATTAGGACTTCGGTATGTATTTAATTACTTAATCCTTTAAATTATGTAATAATATGTATATCTCTACTACAATTATCTATTGTTTTTTTTTAAAAAAGTGTAATAAAAGTAACACGCATTTATTTATTTATTAATCACACAAAAAAAAAACTATACAAATCGATGATATAAATAATATAATCTCATTATTTAATAAAAATTTATACTTTATATTTCAATTATAATAAAATCTAATTAAATAAATTAAGCACCATTACATTTGAAAATACCACTGTAAATATGTTTATTTCTATATTATTGTTGAACCTTTACTTTAAAGAGTTAAATATTTGTGCGAATGTAAAAGAAAATGTAAAAAGAATATTTTATATATTTTTTGAAATTTCTAAGATGAAAACTTTAAAAATCATATTTATAAGCGAATCGTTATCCAAATAATAATGAATCTTCATTTACAAAATTATTATACTTTTAAATAATACCACTACATAATGTTAAATTTGAGCTTTAAAATATGAGGAAACCATTTAAATAATATTTCATGCTGAAAATAATTTACATTTAGTTGAACATTATTTTTTTTGAAGGTCTCAGGTTACGAGTGCATGACGCACTTTTCACCGCACCATATATTAGTGTAATTCTTATCTTTTTTTTTCACTTATTATGAGTAAACAATAAAATATATATTTAACTTTTGCACATATTTTGTATATATGTTAAAACGAATTTTTATTGTTAGCAGTAGTAATAATGATAAGTATTAAGTTATGATAGTAAATCATGATATCAGTAATATTATTATTTTTATGATGTCTTAATTTTGCATAATTAAACCACTGTGTGGAATTAAAATTAAAAAATAAACTGATAATAAAAAATAAAATGAAAAAAAAAAAAATAATTAACAATAAAAAATAAATAAAATAATTAATTAATAATAAATAATAAAATAAATAAATAATTAATAAAAATTAAATACAATAAATAAATAATAAATGAAATAAAAAATATTCACATCCTAAATTACCAGTCTATTTTATACACTTTCGAACTTATTTTCCTTCATCCTGTGTTGTCGCGTCTAAACACGTTCCTTTCTATTTTTAAAGATGACACACAAGGATGAAATACTTCGTACAAAGATGAATAATNAGCTTTAAAATATGAGGAAACCATTTAAATAATATTTCATGCTGAAAATAATTTACATTTAGTTGAACATTATTTTTTTTGAAGGTCTCAGGTTACGAGTGCATGACGCACTTTTCACCGCACCATATATTAGTGTAATTCTTATCTTTTTTTTTCACTTATTATGAGTAAACAATAAAATATATATTTAACTTTTGCACATATTTTGTATATATGTTAAAACGAATTTTTATTGTTAGCAGTAGTAATAATGATAAGTATTAAGTTATGATAGTAAATCATGATATCAGTAATATTATTATTTTTATGATGTCTTAATTTTGCATAATTAAACCACTGTGTGGAATTAAAATTAAAAAATAAACTGATAATAAAAAATAAAATGAAAAAAAAAAAAATAATTAACAATAAAAAATAAATAAAATAATTAATTAATAATAAATAATAAAATAAATAAATAATTAATAAAAATTAAATACAATAAATAAATAATAAATGAAATAAAAAATATTCACATCCTAAATTACCAGTCTATTTTATACACTTTCGAACTTATTTTCCTTCATCCTGTGTTGTCGCGTCTAAACACGTTCCTTTCTATTTTTAAAGATGACACACAAGGATGAAATACTTCGTACAAAGATGAATAATCTGTCATCTAGATGGTAACATACTCATCCGGTTACACTGTCATCTCAATGTCATCTCCCGTGACCTTCGCAACATTTCAAAATCCCGTGCACATCTCATGTGGAATTCGTGCACCCTCAATATAAGTGATGTTCAAACTTTCCTGATAAATAAATTAAAATTACAAATTTGGTTTATTTCGAGATACATGCGTATGTATAGTCAATATCAGTTGGTGCCGAAATTCAAAAAAGGAAATATTAACAATAGCATTTACTGTTAATATTTCCTTGTTTGAATTTCGGCACCAACTATAGTCACTACTACAACTACGCTATAGTGTTTAATATTACCTTATAAGAATGATGCAGATTCGGTACAACAAAGGTTTATAACGTCTATTACTTGGATCCAAATATTCAGGTATGAAAATGCGTTGATTAATAAAAAATGAAATAAAATATTTAAAACTTGTTTTATTTTATATTTTCATAACGTGTTTTTAATTTATACAAATTAATAATTTATCTTTCAATCGAAAATAACTAAATATTTTATAAAAAATCTGGAAATCATTCCCTTTACCAATTTTGACTGTATCTCACAACTTTCGCATATTTTATTTATCAGACTTAATTATTTATAAAAATAAAATGAGGAAGTGAGAGTATTTAATCAAACAGTTGTTTCGAAGCTTTTTTTTTTAATTTTTTAAAAGGACCGAAGCAGTGATCGTCAAAGGAACAAATTGATCGTACTGCAAAGTGCATCTCATAACTTTTAGCCTTGATGCAGCAGCTTGACACTATGGTTATGAACCCCTTGAACCAAAAAATCCGCAATGTGAAAAAAATAAATAAATGTCATCCTCTTCATTTATCAGTTTAAATTTCAAGTTAATATTATATTTATTAATGTTTAATAAAATTAAATCTTTGGTTGTGATTAGATGTCTAAATTAAAGATTTTAATTCTTGTTATTTTTATTTTTTATTTTTTATCAAAGATTTAAATATCAAACTTACCCAAATTACTTAATAATAATAAGATAAAAAAAATATATATTAATACTAAATATTCTATCATAATCATTGTTTGTTAGATTAATAAAATAGAAAACAGAAAATTAATAAATTGATTGTTTAACTAATAACTTAAAAAATATATCACTTCAATATTTACTGATTTACTATGGATTGAAAATAAAAGGTGATTGATCGTCAAAGGAATAAATTGATCATACCAAAGGTGCATCTCATAACTGTTATCCTTGATACAGCGGCTTGACACTATGGTTATGGATCCTTTGAACCAAAAAAAAATTCCAATAAGAAAAAGTGAACTTTTCATTTTTTTTCAAAAAATTCATGATGCTTCGCTGAAAAGGAGCGATTTTCATGAACTATTTATTATCTATTATAATTACATATTTCATGTATGATTGTAACACAATTATTAGAATTTGTTTTACGTGCATTATCTAATAATATTACCTTATAAGAATGATGCAGATTCGGTATAACAAAGGTTTATAACGTCTATTGTTCTTTTCTCTTTTCAAATAATAAAAATGAACTTTAAATTTTTTGATAAGTTATCCCAAGATTTTTCAGAACTTCTAAATGACAAAAAAGAATATAATGTTGTAATCGAAGTTGATAAAGAAGGAAATATGAAATCTTTTACCGCACATTCAGTTGTCTTACGTTATCGTTCATCCTACTTTGATAAGGAATTAGAGAATTTTCCTACGGATAAAAATCATATTAAAACTATTATTAAACCAAATATTTCTGCTCCATTATTCGAAATTATTCTTAAGTAAGTAATAAAAAATATTAATATTAAATTAATTATATTTGATTCGAATTAATAAAATAAAATACATTTATAGATATATCTATGGTGGAATTGTCGATATTGAAATTTCGGATACCAAAACCGTTTATGAATTAATGATCAATGCTAATAAATTAGAATTTAAAGAACTATCAGTAAAATTAGAGAGTTACCTTATCGAATCTAAAGCTTCTTGGTTAAGAACTCATTTTTCTCTTGTTTATCGTTCGATCTTTAATAGTAATGAATTTAAAGATTTGAAAAATTTTTATAATAATATTATTGTAAAATATCCAAATTTAATTTTTGAATCAGAAGATTTCACTTCACTTCAAGAAACAGCATTGATTTCTATTTTGAAAAGAGATGACTTGAAAGTCGAAGAAATTAAAATTTGGGATTACGTTATCAAATGGGGAATTGCACAAAATCCAACTTTACCCACTGATTCGAAAGAATGGTCTAAAGAAAATTTCGAGACTTTGAAAATAACTTTAAAACGATGTTTACCACTTATCCGATATTTTCATATTTCTGGTGATGATATTTTGGAGAAAGTCAAGCCCTACAAAAAAATCCTTGAAAAACAACTTTGGGGTGACATAATTCAACATTCTATATCCCCAAATAAACCTATCACTTCCCTTGTTTTACCAGCGAGAATCATTTCCAATCGTGAATTATCTTCAAGACCCNATCTTTAATAGTAATGAATTTAAAGATTTGAAAAATTTTTATAATAATATTATTGTAAAATATCCAAATTTAATTTTTGAATCAGAAGATTTCACTTCACTTCAAGAAACAGCATTGATTTCTATTTTGAAAAGAGATGACTTGAAAGTCGAAGAAATTAAAATTTGGGATTACGTTATCAAATGGGGAATTGCACAAAATCCAACTTTACCCACTGATTCGAAAGAATGGTCTAAAGAAAATTTCGAGACTTTGAAAATAACTTTAAAACGATGTTTACCACTTATCCGATATTTTCATATTTCTGGTGATGATATTTTGGAGAAAGTCAAGCCCTACAAAAAAATCCTTGAAAAACAACTTTGGGGTGACATAATTCAACATTCTATATCCCCAAATAAACCTATCACTTCCCTTGTTTTACCAGCGAGAATCATTTCCAATCGTGAATTATCTTCAAGACCCATTTCAACTCCTGAATTGCCTTCAAGAACCATTTCGACTCCTGAATTTCCTTCAAGAACCATTTCGACTCCTGAATTTCCTTCAAGAACAATTTCAACTCCTGCTTCAAGAACCATTTCAACTCCTGAATTTCCATCAAGAGTAAATGGCCCATTCTCAATTATAATCAACGAAGAACATGTTGCAGAACTTTCATCATGGATTGATCGAAAATCAACTACCTATTCTTTATCAAATATTCCTTACGAATTTCAATTAATTCTTCGAGGAAGTAGAGATGGTTTTCAACCAAAGACATTTTGGAACATGTGTCATGGACATGCTGGCACAATTGTGGTTGTAAAGGTTGCGGGAACTGACGAAATAGTTGGTGGTTATAATCCAATGGTTTGGGATAATTCAGCAAGTAATGCTAACGTGAAAACAAATGATAGTTTCATTTTTTCATTAAAAAATGGGAATATTCAAAATTCAATTATTAGCCGAATCCTAAAAAATAGTAGAGCTCTTTACTATTATAGTATGAAAAATATTTATGGTCCAGCATTTGGTATTAGTGAATTTATGATGAAATCAAATGTTTCCGATTTTACTCAAGATGAATTATGTCGGTGTGAAATTGATCCCATATTTGGGTCGCATTATGAAAAACCAATTAGAACTAGTAATAAAAAATTTTCTATTTTAGATTATGAAGTTTTTAAGATTATTAAAAAATAAATTCCAAATTGTACGATTAGATAATATAATATCATTATTCAATATAATTCATACTTTTAATAAATAGATTTTATTATAATTGAAATATAAGCATCATTATATTTACTTAAAATTGAAAATGACACCATTGCACTGTGAATATATGATTTATTTTGTGTATTCTGTCTAACCTTTACTTTAGTGAATATTTATGAGAATGTAAAAAAAAAACAAAATATAAAAAGATAGAAACATTTTGGCACATCGAATAATTTCGCAAAATATAATATAATAATAATTACATAATCATCAATCTTTTATTTATTTATTACCAATTGTATCTATTGAATTAAATATTATATTTTACATTTTTATTATTATTTATATTATACAGTCAACTCACTCCATAACGAATTTTTATATAGCAAATTTTTGGTACGGGTATATTAAAAATACTCTCGATACAATGAATCTACCAATCAAATTCTCTGAATTCTTCGTTATCTAACTATAACGAAGCTAGGGTACTTCGTTGTATAGTGAGTTGACTGTATATATTTAGTTTAAAATAATAAAGATAATTTTTTTATTAACTAAATATATTAAGTAAAATATAATATTAAAAAATATTTATATATAAGCAATTTCAATAGTCATAATAAATATAAGATTGATGATTATGTAATTATTATTATAATGCAGTTAGTTCTCACTTGTTTGTGGATTACGTCATAAGATTTATTCTATTCACCTGCTCTTATAAAAATAATTAATGTTATTATTATAAGGGAAGAGCTTATATAATATTTACTTTTTTTTTATGATTTATTTTTTATTATATATTTAATTATTTTCTTTTAGAATTATGATATGAAATATAATTGAACACCAATCAACTGTGAAATCTGCAAACAGGTGAATAGAATAAATTGGAAGGTCATATTGCAGATGAGAATTAACTGTATTATAATAATAATAACATCATCGTCAATCTTACTTTATTTATTCCTTGCGTACATTATTTGAATTCATTATTTGAATTCATTCCTTTGTTTATGACTCACAATCACCAATTGTATCTATTGTATCTATTGTATCTATTGAGACTGCACTATCAAAATCGACAACAAGCAGGAAAATATGATATTTAATTTAATTCTGAATTAGCTGAAAAATCCGTAAATAGGTGAAGAGAATATTTCCCACATCATCAACCTTTATAACTGTACTATCAAAATTCAGGTGAGAATCAACAATAATTATGTCATCACAATCAATCAATTGCTATTTTTGTCAATAAGAAAAAATCATTTCATTTTATTGAATAATATATTTTAAATATCAATTGTTTTATAATTTATTTTAACTGTATAATTAAATATCAACTATATCAAATCATATGAAAAAATTATTTCATTTTGTTGAATAATACATTTTTATTTGTGATTATTGTATTGTAGATGAAATGTTTTTTATAAAAAAAAGTTAACAGTAAATATTTAAATTATTATTATTTTAAAAGAAAAAAAAAGTATAAATATAGGTACATACTTTTCCCTTCAGTTAAAAAAATCAAAAAAAAAATGCAAAAAAATCAAAAAGTACAACAAAACCAAGATCAAATTGATCCTAACGACCCCTTCGGTATTGGATTAGTCCCTTACCAACCAGATCTAATTACCTTTATTTATACTGGAAAACGAACCTCCTCCTTGATTTTGAAGAAACAAAAGAAATTCTGAGATCTCGAAATAAATATGTGGTCAAGTGTTGCTTTTATAATGAAAACTACTCCGATGATGGTGATGATGATGAAGAATCGTTTTTTGAATTTTTGTCCGATGATGATGTTGAATACGAATGTTACAATTGTAAGAGGGTGAAATATGAAGACAAGAAAAGGGGACGAGGGGGTAAGTACATAACTTATAAAATTAAATTTAATATATATTGTTCTGTTCTAACTTAAAAAAATTTATTTTTTTAGAAGAAGTTAAGAGAAGGCGAAGAAGATAATTCATTTTCATTGTATATATTTTTTTTTATCATTTTTATTATTCTTGTATATATTTTTTTAAAATTTTTTATTATTATTATTATCTTATTATATTATTACTTTTATCCTTTTTCTAAAAATTTATTATCCTATTTTTATTCTTGTAAATATTTTTTTTTAATTTTATTATCATCTATTTTTTATTTCAATAAATTTAAATTTTAAATGAAAACTTATTTTTTTATTGTGCAATAAATGTTTAAGACTATATCGAAGATTAATTAATATCAAAGAAATAATAGTGAAAATATTATAATAATTAATAGAACAAATTATTAGATATATTATTTGTATTTGTTATTAGTGCGCGCGATACAAAAAAAAAAAAAGATTCACTTTCTTTTTTTTATGCTAAAAACTGGGAAACTTATTAAAAGAATGAGGACTTTGTAAAGAAATGGGTATGTCTCTATAGGTAATGGTACTGGAATGGTCAATTTGGTATTCACACTATGTAAAATTTATGAATTGTATTCATGTATTTCTAAACTGGCCAGAAATACTGGAAAGATTAGATCATTCCGTTTTGCTTTGTGTATTCTTTTCATGCAGAGGTCGTATATTTATTCTTTCTGTGTAAAATAACAAACCATAATTGAGAAATTAGGTTAAATTATTGGATCCGGTATTAATATGATAAAATGTAAATGGTGAAAAGAAGAAAAAATAATCTAAGATGTAAAAATACTGATTGTTGATGGGGTGGGTAATTATATGTGACCTAGTGGAGTCACTCTACTGGAATGAATGTATTGTATAAATAATAGATAAATATCTTAATTGCTAATCCGCCTATCAATCGGAGCATTAATTAAAAAAGTTTTTTTACTTAATAATTTGAAAATAAATAATTTGTACACATTCAGTATACATAATTTAAGGGCGGGGCAGATATTTTTAAATTTTTAAAATGAGTTTCTGTGGAGTTATTTAACATTAAAAAACCAAAAAAGATGAAATTTTCTTAAAATTACGTAATTTTCACAAATTTTTGCCGATTTTAAAACTGTTAAGGCAGTATAACAAATATTCTCTATTTTCAGAATAATTTTTTTATAGGAATATGTTAATATATGTTTAGGAGCATATATTGATAAACTTTCAGACTTCTAACTAATAATTTTACTAAGCAAAAAATTGTGGGGCGATTTTGCTAAAATTTTGCTAATTGTTAATATTTATTGATTTTTTGTGAAATTTTGAGTTTCATAAAATTATATTAAAATACTCTGGCATATAAATNTCACTCTACTGGAATGAATGTATTGTATAAATAATAGATAAATATCTTAATTGCTAATCCGCCTATCAATCGGAGCATTAATTAAAAAAGTTTTTTTACTTAATAATTTGAAAATAAATAATTTGTACACATTCAGTATACATAATTTAAGGGCGGGGCAGATATTTTTAAATTTTTAAAATGAGTTTCTGTGGAGTTATTTAACATTAAAAAACCAAAAAAGATGAAATTTTCTTAAAATTACGTAATTTTCACAAATTTTTGCCGATTTTAAAACTGTTAAGGCAGTATAACAAATATTCTCTATTTTCAGAATAATTTTTTTATAGGAATATGTTAATATATGTTTAGGAGCATATATTGATAAACTTTCAGACTTCTAACTAATAATTTTACTAAGCAAAAAATTGTGGGGCGATTTTGCTAAAATTTTGCTAATTGTTAATATTTATTGATTTTTTGTGAAATTTTGAGTTTCATAAAATTATATTAAAATACTCTGGCATATAAATTCAATCCCAAAGATTTTTTAAAAAAAATTTTAATTGATTAGGTTAAAAATTAACAGACATAGCTATGTAGGAAACATAGATTCCAAATTTACGCCGATTTACTCCGATTGATAGGCGAATTAGCAATTAAGCTTCTAGAATATAAAACATTAAAATATTAATAAAATTTAAATAATTTCCTGTGATGAAACCTTTCTTTTTTTTTTAATATTATTATGAGATAAATTAAAAAAGATGAATTAAAATTAATTGATAGTTAAATTTAGTTAAATAATAAATATTATTAATGGTGGGGTGGTAATGATGGTGATCAGCTTTCATTCTGATTGCTGAATGGTTGATCGGTTGGTTATTTTGCAACTTTTTCCTGTTCGGGAGAAAAAAATAAATTTAAAATAAGCCAATTTGTATAAAAAATTAAAAAGATTTATTTAATAAAGAACAAAATTTAGGTACAAATACTTAAATAAATAATATTTTAATTCATTTCATAAAAGTATAAATTTTTATTTTTATAAATGATGATTGTTTTCTTGATGAAAATAAAACAACATGATCGAGAAAAATAAAGATATATATTTTTAAAAAATAAAAAAAATGTATTATGCGTACTTTGATAGTTGATATGACAGAAATTAAGCTATTCATTCGTTATTTCTTGATATACATATATCAAAATTAACTAAAAAAAATGTATATTTAAAGAAAATATTATCTTCTTTTTCGACATTTCTTCAAGATAAATGAAAGTATCTTCTATAAGCAACATGATTCGATTGTTGACCCTTCTTTAATTTCTTTCCAGAATTGTTTACCTAGTTCACAATGTTGTCAATACAAACATTTGAAAAGTATAAGAAAACTTTCAGCTGTTTTATGAGTTTCAACGCCAGCCATGATGAAGATCATTAGGTTAGGTGTAAACCCCTTAACCATTCCCAGAACATCGGAATTGATGACTTCTCTACAAGTGAACATCTCAACAGGCAATGATAATGGCATTAAATCCTACTATATCAATTGGCATCCTTCTTTATTGCTTCTAAAGCAAAATACTATGCTTTTCCGATCATCTCGGCATCAGTATAAAAGGTATCTATGATGTAAGATGCAGTTTGATCTCAAGTCCTGTTGAACTAATGATACTTGTTGTAATTCAAAAAAAGTGGCGTAATCAATTTTTACATATGGTGCAATTAGTTGCAACCAGTTGCAACTCCTGTAAATAATTACGACAGGTATCTTTATGTTGAACACATTATTGCTTGAGATAATTACATTCAATGTAGGTTCCTAAAAGTGAATCGAGGTGATGAGATACTTAAAAGATATTTTGTCAAATCAATTATTTTCCGTGCTGAAAATTGCGGTTTACCAAATCTTACTGCAAAATTTAAAGCACCTTCATCAAAGTTTGTAAAAATTTTTTCCATAATCTTCTTCCAGCAGTAGTGTGCATCCACTATCTATATAATTTGAAGTTGATCATGAAAGATTTAAAAAGATAAAAGAACATTGATTAACTCACATTATCACTCAACTTCAACTTCATTTAGCTTCACTTTTTATATACAAATTTTCATAAACTTCATGCAAATACTTTTCTCAAACATCTCCGCAACTTCACTCTCACTCTTTTAATCTCTTTTGATCTAAACTCATGAACTTTAACTTCCATAAGTTACCTTCTTCTTTCTCCCAACAACAAATCCACGTCTTTTCCTGTAGTCGATATTCTAAACTCCTCAAAATTTTGATCACCTATTAGAAGATCATCAAACCTCACTTCCCATAATATTATAAAACCATAATATTACTAATACAATGATTATAAAGAATTATACATCATATTACTTACGGTGTTCAACAACTTATCAAGATAAAATATTTTATCTTCAATAAATGGTAGCTTCATGATTTCATTAAAATCTCTATAGTTGAACTAAGTAATACTGATATTCTTCCCAACTCCAACACCCTTCTCTTCGACTATCTTCAACTACAGGATTCTCCTTCACTTTAACTTTCTTTCCTCTTCTAGCCTCAAATTTTTTTCTTTCTTCTCCTTTTGCTTAATTATAATATGAACTGGAGTTTTAAAATTAAAAGGTGGCAGTTAACACAACAGCTTTTAATAAATGGTAATTGTAAAAGTAGGGCTATAATATTAAAAATTTTTAATTTGTAGTTAAAACATTATAAGTTGAAAATTATATTTAAATATTAATTAAAATATTTATCTCATATAAAACATCATTTCAATTTACAAAATTATCAAACTTTTTTAATGCTACTTTTATTTTTCCTCTCTGATATCTTTTCCATTGTTGATTTTCAATATCCTATTAATCAATTTGTCCATCAATATGTATTGTTTTAAATCACCTTACTTATTTGTTTAACATCTTTAAATCTATCATAAGGTATTCATACTATTATTCCATGTAATTTTCATTAGCGCCCAGCCGAGCATCCCGAATCCACCATTCCTGCCATCTCCACTTGTCCAATTATTAAAATTATTTTGGAAATGTTTCGAGTTACATGGTTTGTACCACCACTCATTAGTATTCTAGGAATATCAGGTGCCATTTTTTTGGGTTTCTTATGGTACGGAAGGTAGAAATTTAGTGTTTTTGATAAAAAGACATTTATAATCGCAAATTGTTTTTATTGTGCAAAAAAAAAAACGCATTCTTTAATGACATTTTATTATTTTATAATATTTTTATGCCTTTTAATCTGTATAATGTATAAATCTTATTGTGATTTGCTATTGAACGTAAAATTGATTTCACAATTCTATGATTAACATTCTACGTATTTGTCTTAGAACTTCGGTATGTATTTAATTACTTAATACTTCAAATTATGTAATAATATGCATATCTCTACTACGATTATCTATTGTTTTTTTTAAAAAAAAAGTGCAATAAAAGTAACACGCATTTATTTATTGATCACATGAAAAAAAACTGTACAATTCAATAATATAAATAATATAATCTCATTATTTAATAAAAATTTATACTTTTAATTTATTTAATTAGATTTTATTATAATTGAAATATAAACACCATTACATTTGAAAATACACCACTGTAAATATGTGAATTATCTTGTTTATTTCTATATTATTGTTGGACCTTTACTTTAAAAGATGAATATTTGTGCAAATGTAAAAGAAAATGTAAAAAGAATATTTTATATATTTTTTGAAATTTCTAAGATGAAAACTCTTAAAATCATATTTATAAGCGAATCGTTATCAAAATAATAATGAATCTTAATTTACAAAATTATTATACTTTTAAATAATACTACTACATCACGTTAAATTTGAGCTTTAAAATACGAGGAAACCATTTAAATAATATTTCATGCTGAAAATAATTTACATTTAGTTGAACATTTTTTTTTGAAGGTCTCAGGTTACGAGTGCATGACACTTTTCACCGCACCATATGCATATTATTTTTATGATGTTTTAATTTTGCATAATTAAACCACTGTGTGAAATTAAAATTAAAAAATAAGATGAAAAAAAATAATTAACAATAAAAAATAAATAAATAAATAAAATAATTAATTAATAATAAATAATAAAATAAATAAATAATTAATAAAAATTAAATAATACTAATACAATAAATAAATAATAAATGAAATAAAAAATATTTACAAACTTCTCTTATGATACCAATCACAATTTGATATTTTGCATTCAAAATTACTCCATTATTAATAATATAATATCACTATTTCTTCTCTATGGAATGACTATTTGATGATATTTATACTAAAAATTTTTCCATTACTATTAATATTATTATTTCTTAGCTTCAGAACGACAATTTGATGATATAAGTGATGTTCAATCATTTCCAAAATATAAATTCATGTATGATTGTAACACGATTATTAGAATTTGTTTTATTTCGAGATATGTGTAGTCACGAGTTGGTGCCGAAATTCAAAAAAAAAAATATTAACAATAGCATTTATTGTTAATATTTCCTTTTTTGAATTTCAGCACCAACTATAGTCACTACTAAACTGTAGTGTTGATAATGTTACCTTATAAGAATGATGCAGATTCGGTACAACAAAGGTTTATTATATAAACTAGACAGGTGGCTGTTCTGGTTAATAATTATAAATGTATTAGTATTAGGCATTCGTGCAAATGTGTTTTTTCAAATTTTGGCAATATAAACAACCTTTTTATCCTATGTAATGATGTAATGATTATGATAAATTTTTTTAGTAAGATTTTTTTTACAAATTAATTCCGTGTTTGTAAAAAATTGAATAACCATGTTTTTATTTATTTAAGTGACCATTGTTCTTAATTTTTCCTTCTATTTTTATTTTTACTTTTATTTTTTACTCTTTTCTATTCTATTTATATTTTTCTTGTTTCGAATATATTTAATAGTTTTAGATGCATTTGTATTTAATTTTGAATTTATGTATACATAATAAAATATTATTTTTAGAGAATTTAATATTACTTTTGTTTTAAATATCAAATATACTTATTAGTTTTAAATTTATATTTTGAGATTTGTATCAAATTATAAATTTATACGTCAATATATATAAATAAAATAAATAAAATATTATTTTTAGTTGAATATAAATGTACATATAAAATAATGGTGCACAATACTTTATTTGACAAATTTTTCAAGAAAAGAAATTGTTTATTATTATGTACATTGCATAAAAAAAAGATATCCGGATTTGGGTCATACAAGCAATCTCAAAATCGTTGTTGTACAAATGCATGCAAAACTAAATTTATTTGATAATGTGATCGTTGGCAATATTTTTTTTTAGATTTTAAAGAAACGAAGAAGTTATGGAAAGAAATGAAAGGAATGAAGAAATAAAAGGTACTGGTGAAACAGAAGAAATGGAAGTTAAAGAAATAGAAGAAATGAAAGGAACAAGAAAAACTGAAGAAATGAAAGATATTGGAGAAACAAAAGAATTGGAAGAATCGGAAAATTTGGAAGAGTAGGCATATTGTTATAATAAGCTTATTTTACAACTATAATTTATAATTTATTACCTATAATAATTTGGATATATAAAATTATATTCCTAATCAATTATAAACTAATAAATATCAATACAATATAAATTATATTACAGTTTGTAAGTATTTAGATTCATAATTTAATTAATTTAATTCAATATCATATAACAATTCTCTAATCAATTATCATAAACTAATCAATATAAATTATATTACAGCGAGTGAGTATTTAGATTCATAATTATTGAAATCAATGTTTCAATTTAATTAATTTAAATNTAACTACTTGAATGTATCAAATTCTTCATTTTCATTTATATTTTCATCTTTATTTTTAAACTTAGACTTTAGTGGGTTGTGGCGGTGGAAACTTACTAAAATTGTAAATGAGTAAAATCATTAACAATGGCGGTAGGTTAACTGGTTAACTTAGTTATAGGTAGTTTTATTTCTTCACCATGTATTTTTTTTTACTATCAATTGAAATAAAGCGAGACCGCGCCGGTCACTTAAAAAAAAAAAGAAATCAATGTTTCAATTTAATTAATTTAATTCAATATCATATAACAATTCTCTAATCAATTATCATAAACTAATCAATATAAATTATATTACAGCGAGTGAGTATTTAGATTCATAATTATTGAAATCAATGTTTCAACAAAAAAAAAAAAAAAAAACTCTTTCCTTTTCCATCGACCTTGACAAAAATGCGCAGTAAATAACGGAAGTGAGCTCTAGCGGATACGTCCTATTTGGAGGTTTTAGGGTTTTACCGGATAAGAATAGGAGGCTTTAACCTATACAGCTATCTTACGACGTTACATCTGGTGTTTGGGCTTTGAGTCCTTTGGTTGGAAACGTTGACGACGACTTTATTTTCCTTCTCGGAGTTCGCAAATAATTTTTTGGTTTATTTTGCGATAACAAAAGGTACATAAAGTAACGAAAGAACGGTTAGGAGTAACTACCTCTCTTCGAAAACAGAAAATTTAGAAGCACGAACGTGAAAAACAAAGACTTGCTTGGAGTCTGTCTTTAGGGTTGTTGGTAAACAAGAGAGCTGCGCCACAAATTTTCTCTTTTTTCATGGTCTTAACTTTTTTGGGGGAATTGTCAGATTTCGGTTTGACCCTGAATTGTCGATCTTGACGATCAGGTGTGCACGCAGACGGGTGATACGAAGTGTATTTAAGGTGATAATCGGTGGAAAGAATGTGTGATGTTGTGATTTGCGGGAGGTGGTGCACGTGAAGAAAATCAGGTGACGAGGAGGGTTGGATGGTCAGGTGATTGAAGTTGTTAGGCGTGAATGTTGGGAAAAGTGTCAGAGGGTTGGTGGATGTTTGGTGGGTTGTCGTTCAGATATATTCTTATTTGTAACCTGCAGGGAGTTTTTTTAGACACTGGGGGAGTGAGTAAGGATATAGGGTTAGTTGGGTAAAGCGTAGGCTTCTAAGGGGTCGTCGGGCGGTGGGTAAAAATGAGGGGGATCGATGTTGTTCGAAAAGTTGTAGTTTGTAGGTGTAAGAAAGAAAATCTTTTTTTTGGATTTTTTTGAGTTTTTTTTGACTGTTAATGGCCGTGGTGGCATTCAACCATTAATAACTGAAAATTAATTTTCGGCAGCGGTAGGGTAACCGGTAGACATAGTCTTAGGTAGCTTGATTCTAATTGTATTTTATACTTCATATGAAATAAAGCGAGCCCGCGTTGGTTACTTAAAAAAAAAAAAAAAAAAAAAAAAAAAAAAATCAATGTTTCAATTTAATTAATTTAATTCAATATCATATAACAATTCTCTAATCAATTATCATAAACTAATAGTTTGTGAGTATTTAGATTCATAATTATTGAA
>PQFF01000333.1:8757-33384 GCA_003547095.1 Diversispora epigaea | reverse complement strand
ATAGCAGCTATCTCAAACTTTATCGAACCAAGGAAAAGGAAAAAACGAAAAATATACAAGAACGGATACCTCCTACAAGTAATAAAAGAATTAATAAACACGAAAAAAATAACAATTAAATTCAATAAAATAAAAAGCCACTCAGGCATACCACTAAATGAACTGGCGGATCAAATAGCAAAAACAGGACACAAAACGGGAAACTACTCGGCCATCAACCCACAGTTTCTAAATGAAATAAACTACATTAATGAAACAAATAATAAAGTACTAGATATACCAATACAGGACTATATAAAAGAAGTAAACGAAATCAACCATCTTATAAATTGGAAAACCAAGTTTAGATCAATAAAAGCCTTATCAAAACAAATAATCCTCTCGACAAATTGGCTATTAACACAAGAAACTTTAACATATACCAAAATGAACGACCCATCAACATCAGAGGAAGACCAAAAATATAGAACATTCAAAGTTAAACTATACATCGAAGAATTACCAACCCTTAAAATAATGCATGAAAGATACCCGACGCTATATCAGAACACATCATGCATAATATGCAATAACATATGCGAAACACCAATACACGCACTTACGTGTAACAACGGAATAAATAATTTAAGAAACGAATATTTCAAAATAATAGAACGAAAACTAAAAAAAGTATATAGCGATAAAAAATTGAAAGAAATAATGGATAAAGAATTCAAAAATCACAAGGACTACAGAATAGATCCAAACAGAATAAACAATACAGAAGCCAACCAAACAACAGAATTCTCATTCACGGACATAATAATAAATCTAATTCCAAAATCACTAAAAAAAATTCTAAAAAAATATATAAAAATCGGAAAAAATACTAATAACATTAAAAACATAATAATAGAAATAACACAGGAATTTACAAAAATTCTATATAAAAAATGGACAGAAAGATGCATAAAAATCAATAATTGGGAAACAAATGAAGGGATAACCAACGAAATGAAACGAACGACCAAAGCGCAGTACTCAAGAAGCGAAGGAGAAAATTACGAAAAAACTAAAAAAATAATAGAAAAGAAAAAAGATCTATTAATAAAAAAAGCAATAGATAACTACTTGAATGTATCAAATTCTTCATTTTCATTTATATTTTCATCTTTATTTTTAAACTTAGACTTTAGTGGGTTGTGGCGGTGGAAACTTACTAAAATTGTAAATGAGTAAAATCATTAACAATGGCGGTAGGTTAACTGGTTAACTTAGTTATAGGTAGTTTTATTTCTTCACCATGTATTTTTTTTTACTATCAATTGAAATAAAGCGAGACCGCGCCGGTCACTTAAAAAAAAAAAGAAATCAATGTTTCAATTTAATTAATTTAATTCAATATCATATAACAATTCTCTAATCAATTATCATAAACTAATAGTTTGTGAGTATTTAGATTCATAATTATTGAAATCAATGTTTCAATTTAATTAATTTAATTCAATATCATATAACAATTCTCTAATCAATTATCATAAACTAATCAATACAAATAGTGGGTGAGTATTTAGATTCATAATTATTGAAATCAATGTTTCAATTTAATTAATTTAATTCAATATTAATATCATATAACAATTCTCTAATCAATTATCATAAACTAATCAATATAAATAGTGGGTGAGTATTTAGATTCATAATTATTGAAATCAATGTTTCAATTTAATTAATTTAATTCAATATCATATAACAATTCTCTAATCAATTATCATAAACTAATCAATATAAATTATATTACAACGAGTGAGTATTTAGAGTCATTATTATTGAAATCAATGTTTCAATTTAATTAATTTAATTCAATATCATATAACAATTCTTTTATTAATTATCAATAATATTTTTTAGTAAAGGAACATGTTATAAATGTCATCAAAAAAATATTGGATTTAATTGGTGCCATCTATGTAATGCTAAACAATTTCAAAATGAATTTGGTAAATGGACAAGTGAAGATAAAGAAATTGATGAATTTATTCAACAAATACAACTAAATGCAAATAAACATCAGGAAATTATTGAGTGGATTCCATTTGACAGACTTGAGAATATCACATACCTTACTAAAGGTGGTTTTGGTACAGCATATAAAGCAAAATGGCTTGATGGACCTATTTATTCTTGGAATTATGAAGTAGAAAATTGGAACAGGTCTAAAGGACAAAATGTTTGCCTAAAAAGTCTTGATAATTCCACAAATAAAATTGATTTTTTGCAAGAGGTAAATATTTCATATTATTAAAATTTTACCATACTAACATTATATTTTAAATATATATTAAATATATATTTTATTTCTGCTAATAAATATTTTAGATTAATAATCAACTTAAATTTCGAGGTAAAAATGCAATTGATATTTATGGTATTACTAAAAATCCAACAAAAAATGAACATATGATGGTTATGAAATATGCAGAATATGGTAGTCTTCGAAATCTGTTGAATAACAAGTTTAATGAATTAACTTGGAAAAGAAAATATAATATTTTATCAGAAGTTGTAATTGGACTTATCTCTATTCATGAAATGGATTTAATGCATAAAGATTTCCATTCTGGTAATATAGTTAATCAAAATTTATCTCTAAGTTATATTACTGATTTTGGACTGTGCAAACCAGTTACAGAAAATGATCCAGAAAATATTTATGGTGTAATTCCATACATGGCACCTGAGACATTAAGTAGAGGAGAATACACTCAAGCATCTGACATTTATTCTTTTGGTATGGTTATGTTAGAAGTTCTAACTAGTTATCCACCATATTATAATATTCCACATGATGTAAATCTTGTAATAAAAATTTGTGAAGGGCTTAGACCTGAAATTAAGTGTGAAATTCCTCAATTTCTCAAAGAAATAATGGAAAAATGTTGGAATTTTGAACCTCTCAGTCGTCCAACTGCTAAAGAATTGAAATCTCAACTTGAGAAATATCTTTCTTNTTATGGTATTACTAAAAATCCAACAAAAAATGAACATATGATGGTTATGAAATATGCAGAATATGGTAGTCTTCGAAATCTGTTGAATAACAAGTTTAATGAATTAACTTGGAAAAGAAAATATAATATTTTATCAGAAGTTGTAATTGGACTTATCTCTATTCATGAAATGGATTTAATGCATAAAGATTTCCATTCTGGTAATATAGTTAATCAAAATTTATCTCTAAGTTATATTACTGATTTTGGACTGTGCAAACCAGTTACAGAAAATGATCCAGAAAATATTTATGGTGTAATTCCATACATGGCACCTGAGACATTAAGTAGAGGAGAATACACTCAAGCATCTGACATTTATTCTTTTGGTATGGTTATGTTAGAAGTTCTAACTAGTTATCCACCATATTATAATATTCCACATGATGTAAATCTTGTAATAAAAATTTGTGAAGGGCTTAGACCTGAAATTAAGTGTGAAATTCCTCAATTTCTCAAAGAAATAATGGAAAAATGTTGGAATTTTGAACCTCTCAGTCGTCCAACTGCTAAAGAATTGAAATCTCAACTTGAGAAATATCTTTCTTATGATAATGAAATAAGAAAACAAGTAAACAAACAAATTAATGTAGCAAATAAATCAAACAAGAATTTTATTCATTTTGATCCAAATGAAATGCATCCTAAAGCAATATATACAAGTAGAAAATTGTCTTTTCTGAAAAAAAAGAAAGTTGAAATTAACACACATGGTAATTACCTATATCTTTTAGCAATAAATGAATGATCATTTTAAAATATTTATATTCATTATTATTTACAGACACAAAACAATTGGATCTTTTAATTCCTGATGATATAAGTGAGTATTATATTTTTTGAATTATTTGTTTAATATATTTATTTAAATTAATTAACAATATTTAAATTTTGTGTAGTTGAAGTTGAAGAAAATGAAATTCAAGAAAATTAATCTTTGAGGGAATTTATTATACAACTTTGATATTTTTTCTAAAATTATTTATTTATTTATTTTATTATATTTTATATTCATTTGATCACTGGAATTATAGAGTATAGCTTTTATTTAAATTAAAACAGACCAGTATGTAATCATTTAAAACAAATTACTATTGTTTTGATATTTCAAAAATCAATTATTTATTATTTGTGCTTATACAGTTTATAAATTGTACAAAAATAAATTAAAAATTGATGTTTTTTTTTTGACTTTTATAATTGATACATAAATGGACAATACATCAAAAATAATAATATTTTTATTGCTATGCTATCAATAAAAAAATAAAATATAATAAATTTATAATTATTTTTTAAAACAAAAATTAGTGAATTTTGAATTTTTATAGTAAAAAGTAAAGTTAATTTTTATTTTTAGATAACTTTATGACAAAATATAATACTTATAATAAAAAGTAAATTAATTTATTTTTATATAATTTACAATAAATGTAGTATTTATAACAATAATTTTATTGTGAAATATATACCCTATAAAAATGCATATTTTGTTATATTACAGTTGTATTGTTATGTTTATATTTTGTTGTAAAAATAAAAAAAAGATAGTTTTTTGTGTTTTAGAATTTCTTGTTTTTTAAAACTAATGTACTTATAATGTGTTAATTTTATATTATTTCCATTGAAAAAAATTTTATTGTTTAAATTTGTTTTGTTTTTATATAAAGTTAAAAAATATATAAAATAATTATACTAACTTTGTATTAATTCTGTCCAGAAATAATTTATTGTCTTGTTTTTGTGAAAAACATATAATAATAATTTTGTACTAACTTTATTTGAAATTATATTAATAAATTATTTTGTCATTTCAAAAATATTTCTATTTATGATATAATACTTATTTTTTAATTTGAAAAAAAACAACTTTGCTAAAATTGACATTTTTGAAGAATATTACCCCAATAACAAGACATTACCTAGATATCTTTTAAAACTCTTGATGATATCTCAAAATTATTATATCAAAAAGATATTATAAGAATTTTTTCAAATATTTTTTTGATATAATAAAATATAATCTTGATATTTCAAAAATATTAATTTAATATTATTTTGATATAATAAATTATTAAAAGTATTTTGTAAAATTATAAATTTGGTATTATTATGATATTTTTAATTAATTTTATTATTTAAAAAAATATGATTTTTTCAATCAAAAATTTTCATTACAAAATATGTTTTAAAATTATTAATTTGACATTATTAAATATTGACTTGATATCTATCTGATATAATTTTTTAATCATAACCAGATTTATCTCAACCTGAAAATTCTGCAGAATGTTATCAATTAACTATATTTGATGAAATTTGATTACAAAATGGTAAAGATTTTGGACTAAATTGAAAAATTTAATGTTGATTAAATTTTTATATAAATTTCAAATGCCTTAAGATTTATGAATTTATGACATTGTCAAAGATTATACGATAATAGATGGAAAAATAAATAATAGATAAATATGTTATATTACCTAGAAACATGGTATTTTAATATTTAATCGTGTCGTATTCTGATTTGTCAGATAATTGCCTCGAATAAATTTCAATAGTATATTCTTTCAGAACCTTCTGTTTCGTTTGTTTACAAATAAGAGTACAATGTAATTCTAGAATGTAGAACGTTACGTTCACATGAATGCAGATCAATAACATAATGATTAAAAATTTAATGCATGCCAAAATATATAACTTAGGATATTTAACTGAAACTGAAGTTATTTTGGTCTACTTGGCTTGTCACTTTGTCTAACAAAGAATCCCAAGTATATAAATTATTCCATTTCAAGTTTTTAATAATAATAGTATAGAATTAAATTTCAAAGTTTTACTTTTATTTATAAAAAAACTTTATTCTGCTAAACAAAATATCCATGTAAATGAAAAATATAAGTTCAATATGGAACTTTAATTAGCTGAAAAAGGTGATAATTATGAGATCAAAATGACGAAAAATTGTTTCGAAGTTCCTTACAGTCAGCTGAAAAAGAATGATAAATATGGACAGTATAATCATGGCAAATACTATGTTAAAGGATTGGGTCCAAAAAAATGGCAAAAAAAGATTATTTCTAAGTTATTTGAACTTAGTTGAATATTCAGTGGCGATAATGAAGCTGGAATCACGAGACAAAAATTTCAATTATATTTTTTTTATTATCAAAAAAAATTATAAATAAGAATAATTTATTTTAAAAATTGCTGTTCTTTTATTTAAATAAACACTGCACTATAATTCTGGTGATCGAATAAAATGAAAAATTTAAAATAAAAACTAGCCATTTATTTTTTTTTTTGAGTATTCACCACATGAATAAGATTGGAATTAAAAAAATTTTTTTTTTAATAAAAAATCACTTATATTTATTTTTAAGCGATAAAAAAAAAATAAAAATAGTAAGCGATAGTAAAAAAATAATTTTTTTTTACTATTTTTAATAAATTTATTTTTATAGTGATATTGTCACAGGAGTGCAGAATATTTCGAACAATTTCTCAAATCAGTCTCACAGTTTGCATCACACAAACAAATAATAATACACTCTATCTGCCAGTAGGTCAAGCAATCAGTTGATCTAAACTTGCCTATCTCGAAACAGATAATAAATATATAATAAATAATAATAATAATCAAATAATAATCAAATTAATCATGAAGGCACAGTGAGTAAGGTGGAGTAAAAGTAGTAACGCAGTATCAAACAATATTTAATAATATTTAGCAATATTACGACACAAAATATAAGTTTATTAAAATATAAAATATAAAGTTTTAAAAGCAAAGTATCATTTAACAACAGAAATATTACAGCGTGACGTATCTTTCCTGTTCCTGAATGAAGTTTACTTTTCTATATAATATTTATTAAAGTATTTCGAATTATTCTGAATTATTATTAATTAGTGATCGATTATTCTAACTAACTTGTAACTGTCTACTTAAACTTACTTGTGACAACAGTCGTATTTATACTTTCTCTTTTGTTTACACTTCATCTTTGTACTTCATACTTCATCCTTTGTGCGTCATCCTTCATCCTCGTACAATATTCTTCATCCTCATATGATATTCTTCATCCTCGTACTGTCGCGTGCCCTTTACGACAATGTTCTGAAGGTTAAAGAATCTTTCCTAACAAAAACTATCCTACAGTGCGGAACCTCTATAACCGGTCAAAAATTTTGCTATTTTTAAATGTATGTTACACCTGCCAAAAGAAGTAAATAAAAATTTTAACCGTTAATTTCGATAGATCATATCAAAAGCTACAGAAATTATCGGTTTTGATCAAAAAATTTTAAGATTTGCCGGTGTTACATAGATTTGAAATTTACACGTTTTACTATAAAAAATAAAAATTGCAAATAATAAATTTTGTGTGACTTTCTAAAAATATTACCATTTTGTAGTGTTTATGTTGCCCAATCATTTTAGCTTAGAAATGCATGTATAGATTATTATAAAAATTTTGAGTTGCATTATGTCTTCGCGCAAAAAATTAGCTGCAAAAAAGAGAGCAAAAAATCAAATTCGCAATGTAAATACAGGTCAATTTATAGAGCAATATTCAACAAGTGATGATGAATATACATTATCAAGTGATGGTTATTCAACAGATAGTTCATATGAAAGTTATTATGCCCAAAGAATATTAAAACTTGGGGATATAGTTTTTAATTTAACAGAGATTGATGAAAAAAAGAAAGCACCATATGTTGGAAATTCTACTGCAACGNACAAATGATATATTGCAAGTGGAAAATTCTGAAAGTTTGCAAGAAGGAATAATGGATATTGATACTGAAGATATTTTACAATTAGAAGATTCTGAAAGTTCACAAGAAGAAGAAACAGATATTAATGATAATGATATTGAAAATATTTTTTCACAAAAAATAAAAGATTTAGAATTAATTCTTCAAGATAAAAACAAGTTTACTGTATATGAATATTTAAAGTATCGTTCAATTTATGAATTTTTAATTAATTGGAAAAAAAAATATATGTCTCGTGATGATGCTGCATTTAATGCTGCACAAAAAGTTTTTGATAAAGGGGTCTATTGCGCAAGAACAATCAAAAAATGGACTAAATACTGGCTTGAAAATAAAACAATACCAATATCAATACAAGGTTGCCATCAAAAAACAAAATCATTCATTGATGATGAAGATATTATTAATGACAGTCTTACTTTTATTCGACAAAACAGTGGAAAAATAATACCAAAAAATTTTCAACAATTTATTAATTTAAAATTTCTTTCAAAAATAGAGGGGAAAAAATCAATTACATTAAAAACAGCTCGTATTTGGCTTAAAAAACTTGGATTAGTTCCACAATCTAAAAAAAAGGGTATTTATTTTGACGGTCATGAAAGAGATGATGTATTGAAATATCGTGAAAAATTTTTAAAAGAAATGAAAGAATTGGAACAATTTATGCCAACATTTATTGGAAATGAAATGACACAACTTAATCCAGAAATTCCTTCAAATCAAAAATTACATATATTTATCACACATGATGAATGTTTATTTTATGCAAATGATGATCGTCCGATAGTATGGGCACCAATTGGAGAACCTCCATTAAGAAAAAAAGGTCATGGCAAATCAATTATGGTTAGTGATTTTTTACTTGAAACAATTGGCAGATTAAAATTAACTCCTGAGCAATCCTTATTAAATCCAAATATACCAGTTGAAGCACGTAAATTTTTAAAACCTGGAAAAAATGAAGAAGGTTGGTGGACAGCAGAACATTTGATTGATCAAGTTATCAATTATGCAATTCCTATTTTTGAAACCATTTATCCAAATGCAATTGCTGTAATGGCATTTGATAATAGTACCAATCATGGTGCAATGCCAGAAGATGGTTTAAATGCTACAAAAATGAATGTTAATCCTGCAGGAAAACAGCCACGAATGCATTCAACATTTTTTGGAACAGACAATATATCACAATCAATGGTTTTTCCATCAGATCATCCACAATATCCAAATAAAGCTAAAGGTATGCGACAAATTCTAATAGAAAGAGGATTATGGAAAGAAGGATTAAAAGGTGAATGTAAATTATGTAAGGGAAAAGAAAAAAAAATAGATTCTCAAAGAATTGATTGTTGCATGCGTCGAATTTTATCATTACAACCAGATTTTATTTCTCAAAAATCTAGATTACAAATTGAAATAGAAAAAAGAGGTCATAAATGTATTTTTTTTCCTAAATTCCACTGTGAACTGAATTTTATAGAAATGTATTGGGGTGCAGCAAAACATTACACTAGAGAACATTGTAATTATACTTGGGTAGGATTGCAAAGAATTGTTCCTGAGGCTTTGGATTCAGTTCCTTTAATTACAATTCGTCGTTTTGCACAAAAATCTTGGCGTTATATGGATATATATAGGAAGGGAATTACTGGTAAAATGGCAGAATTTGCAGCAAAAAAGTATAAATCTCATAGAAGAGTTCCTGATAACATTTACAATGAACTTGAATCAGTTATTATTAAATAAATAAATATTAGATCACTATTTCGATCATTTTGATTATTGCTAAATCTATTTTTTAATTGGTTTATATATAAAACACGTGATTTTTACTAACCAGGAAAATTGAGAATTTTTTTTTATTCCATAAATCAATTCTATTATATGAGAAGAGTCTAATTTTTCTTACCCCAGTTAAATCCAATCACTAGATCAAGTTTTATTTAAGATTTTATAGGTTCCTATTATAGAGGTTCCGCACTGTACAAGTTAAGTAATATCGTGCTGCTTCGGGAGATCCTCTTGATCAATCCACAGCAAATTACAAAGTTAGGTAAGAGAGGCAAAGGTGAGTGAGTTCTTTATTGTGACGGGATCTTTTACACGCCAAGTTAGTTTGTATTACTTGTGCAAAGCGTATATGTAAAAGGTTTAAACAGCGATAAAATATACAAAGGTTTCAATAAAATGATAACTTTATTAAATAATAATGCAGGATAATATATATATAAGATAATAAATAAGGATAAATAATATAAAGAATTTGAGAAAATAAAATAGAATAAGAATTAAAAGAACTAAAGGAATTAAAAGACTTATAAAACTAAAGGTAAACTAAACTGAACTCTAACTTCAAACTTCTGTCGAACTCAATCTAAAAAGGACCTGTATTTATATCTTCTCAGACACTTCCTGCGTCACAGATAACCTTACCATTCCTTCCTTTAGATTGGTTCTTTTCCTAATAACACAATTTCCTTTATCTTTACAAGTATTTACCTGGGTATTTCCCTAGGTATCGTACCCGGGTATATACCTAGGTAAATTCATAGTGATAATCCTTCAAATGTAGTACTTACTAATCGGTACTACTGATCTACTCTATTTATAAATTCAAAAGTAATACATATAAGAATAAATATATAACTAAATAATAATAAATACTAATAAATATCAATGCACAGTGTCACAGTACGATATCCTTTATCCTTGTACAGCATTTTTCATCCTTCATCCTCGTACAAGGATGACAATCACCTGAAAGTTCATCTAGTGTCACAAAATGTTATCCCCCGTGACATTTCACCTGATTACCAATTTACTTCGCCACAATATCGAAAACAATTTTTGGTAATCATAAAAATAAATAAAATAATTTTTTATAAAAATAAATTTATTAAATAGTAAAAAAAATTATTTTTTTACTATCGCTTATAGAAAATAGTAAAATAATTAATTTTCTATTAGCAATAGTAAAAAAAAATAATTTTTTTTTACTATTTTTAAAAATTTCAGAAATTATATAAACACCCGCTATTCTTGGTGGAGGTTATTCTTCTAAATTGTCATTATCATGTACCATGTATATAAATTCTTGACTTTTTTTTTCCATTTCGGGTCACAAAAATCTTCCCAAAAAAGAGTATTGTTGGCAAGTGATTGAACTTAAGAACTTACCAATACTCACCAATTGGGTGAAGGTATTTTGTGCTGTGACTTCACCGAAAAAAAAATAACAATAGGGTAAAATCTATACTATGATAAATCGTGTCGTGTTGATTAATAATAAAAAATGAAATGAAATTTTTAAAATTTGTTTTTTTAATGTTACTTTATATTTTCATAACGTATTTTCATAAGTTACTGCGTGCTTATATAATATATATATAAATAGCAGTTAATTATAATAAAATCTTAAACATATAGCTTATTTCATTTCTTTTACAACTTTTGCTTGATGCAAAATATTTTATTTATTTTATCAAAAATTTAAATGATTTTGTAATGTCGAGAAATTTTTAATTTATACCAATTAATAATATATCTTTCAATCGAAAATAACTAAATATTTTATTAAAAATCTGGAAATCATTTCCTTTACCAATTTTGACTGTATCTCACAACTTTCGCATATTTTATTTATCAGAGACTTAATTATTTATAAAAAATAAAATGAGGAAAGTGAGAATATTTAATCAAACAGTTGTTTCGAAGCTTTTTTTTAATTTTTTAAAAGGACTGAAACAATGATCGTCAAAGGAACAAATTGATCGTGCATCTTATAACTTTTAACCTTGATGCAGCAACTTGACACTATGGTTATGGACCACTTGAATTAAAAAATCCGCAATGTGAAAAAATAAATAAATACCATCCTCTTCATTTATCCAAACTAATTTATTATTTACGAATTACATATTTCATGTATAATTGTAACACAATTATTATATGTGCATTATATAATAATATTACCTTATAAGAATGATGCAGATTCGGTACAACGGTTTATAACGCCTATTGTGCAGTTTCGAAGTTTTAAAATAAATAAAAAATGACCTTTAAATTTTTTGATAAGTTATCTCAAGATTTTTCAAAACTTCTTAGTGATAAAAAAGAATATAATGTTGTCATCGAAGTTAATAAAGAAGGAAATATGAAATCTTTTACCGCACATTCAGTTGTCTTACGTTATCGTTCATCCTACTGTGGCGAAGTAAATTGGTAATCAGGTGAAATGTCACGGGGGATAACATTTTGTGACACTAGATGAACTTTCAAGTGATTGTCATCCTTGTACAAGGATGAAGGATGAGAAATGCTGTACAAGGATTAAGGATATCGTACAAGAATGAAGGATATCGTGCGAGGATGAAGGATGACGCACAAAGGATGAAGTATGAGGTACAAGGATGAAGTGTAAATAAAAGAGAAAGTATAAATACGACTGTTGTCTGAAGTAAGTTTCAAGTAGTGAGAAATTAGTTAGTAAATAAATAAACAATTAATTATTAATTAGAAATAATTCAGAATAATTCGAAATACTTTAAATATTATATAGAAAAGTAAACTTCATTCAGGAACAGGAAAGATACGTCACGCTGTAATATTTCTGTTGTTAAATGATACTTTGCTTTTAAAACTTTATATTTTATATTTTAATAAACTTATACTTTGTGTCGTAATATTGCGAAATATTATTAAGTATTGTTTGATACTGCGTTACTACTTTTACTCCATCTTACTCACTGTGCCTTCATGATTAATTTGATTATTATTTGATTATTATTATTATTTATTATATATTTATTATCTGTTTCGAGATAGGCAAGTTTAGATCGATTGATTGCTTGATCTACTGGCAGATAGAGCGTATTATTATTTGTTTGTGTGATGCAAACTGTGAGACTGATNTGACGCACAAAGGATGAAGTATGAGGTACAAGGATGAAGTGTAAATAAAAGAGAAAGTATAAATACGACTGTTGTCTGAAGTAAGTTTCAAGTAGTGAGAAATTAGTTAGTAAATAAATAAACAATTAATTATTAATTAGAAATAATTCAGAATAATTCGAAATACTTTAAATATTATATAGAAAAGTAAACTTCATTCAGGAACAGGAAAGATACGTCACGCTGTAATATTTCTGTTGTTAAATGATACTTTGCTTTTAAAACTTTATATTTTATATTTTAATAAACTTATACTTTGTGTCGTAATATTGCGAAATATTATTAAGTATTGTTTGATACTGCGTTACTACTTTTACTCCATCTTACTCACTGTGCCTTCATGATTAATTTGATTATTATTTGATTATTATTATTATTTATTATATATTTATTATCTGTTTCGAGATAGGCAAGTTTAGATCGATTGATTGCTTGATCTACTGGCAGATAGAGCGTATTATTATTTGTTTGTGTGATGCAAACTGTGAGACTGATTTGAGAAATTGTTCGAAATACTCTGCACTTTTGTGATACTACTTTGATAAGGAATTAGAGAACGTTCCTACGGATAAAAATCATATTATCGCAGTTTTCAAATTAGTGTGATCATGTAAAAAAATCAGTTAATATAATTTATTTGTATTCGAATACCAATAAACAAATATCACATGATTAATGATCATTTTAACCAATAAAAATTTGTCACGTAATTCGCAAATCACGTGACTTCCGCTCGACAAAAATCAAATATCTATATTATTTCTTTATTAAACCCAATAACTTGATATAGTGGAAACGACATAATTATGTCGTTTCCACTTAGCTTAGGTCATGGTCTGGCCTATATCATATTTTTGGCCACATTGGTGTCTGGCCTATATCATATTTTTGGCCACATTGATGTGTGGTTGATCTCGAAAAAATGGCCACACTCGAACTGACATATATCGGGCTGGTAGTCTGGCCGATTTCTGTCGT
Organism: Diversispora epigaea; assembly: GCA_003547095.1. Classification (NCBI taxonomy): domain Eukaryota; kingdom Fungi; phylum Glomeromycota; class Glomeromycetes; order Diversisporales; family Diversisporaceae; genus Diversispora; species Diversispora epigaea. The sequence goes on along the minus strand of PQFF01000333.1, from coordinate 19,639 downwards.
CAGATCGCATATGACACAGTGTATATCATTTTGGCAATCGCGATTGATTTTAAAACTAAGATGCTCCCTGTAATAGGTTATGCTAGTTCGTAAGCGTCTACTCTGTATAATGTTTTATAGCTTCTAGATTTTTAAATTCGTTATCAAAAATTATATAGTGTATGGTGTAGTCTGACGATTTATTTTTAGGCCGCATTCGAATGACGAGTTGGTCTTATCGCGGGTTTGACAATCTGATTGCATTTTTGTCGTCATACCTGTTTCAAGTGGCAAAAAATTGTGTACGTTTGATTTAGTCACATGTCATCATTTAGGAATGTATGTATCGATTACGAAATATGTTTACTTATCTTATCTCATCACCAAATAATTCGTGTATCTTATTCATAATTTTAGATCGGTCAAGAATATGATGCCATTCTTTTTTTCCACCTATTCATACTTGACTTCGATCAATGCCAATTTGTGCAAACTTTTTTCCTAAAATATTGTTATCTAATGGTTCTTTATTATTAATCTCACACCAAGTAAGGTACTCTTGATATAAATTTCTGCTATTGGCTTTATTAATGCTATTTTCAGGCCATGATGAAATGTGATTAATTATAAATTGAATATAGCTAGGATAAACTGAAGATAACTGTTGATTTGTACTATCTGATATATAGTATTCTTTATTAGTATCTGTTATCTCATTTTGTTTCTCAATTATGACTATATTTTTAAGTTTCGTGTTTTTAGTTTCAAGCTCAGTAATTCGTATTTTCAATAAATTCATTTCAACTTGCATATTTACTATCCGCTTTTTATATACAAGTTCAGTTTGTAAGCTGGAAATTTGCCGTTCCAATAAATCAATTTCAGATTGCATATTTGGATATACTTATTTTTTCATGACTTCAATATCAGGATATATATCAAAGTATATTAAATTTTTTGCCTTATGCGTCACAAAACTGTCATAGGTACTACTTGAGTGAGGTTTTTATATGTTCTTAAGAATTTAAGACAACTTACTTAAGTAAAAAGGTAAAATTCTAAGAGAGAAAAAAACTCTTTCCTATGATATACCTTCGATATATACCCAATGCATATATCCGATACTTACCTATGTTATATATCTGATACCTACCTATGTTATATACCTGATACCTACCTATGTTATATACCTGATACCTACCTATGTTATATGTACATATACCTACCTCAATATATACTATAGTATGTACACTATATCTATTGCTTTACAATGGCTCTTCGAGCCTACTATAATATATACTTGATACTTACCTTCGATATATTGTATACCTATAGGAAAAAAGTAAAAAAGCTGCGATTAAAAAAATTAACCTAAGCAAGTAGTGACAGGCGTGACAGTTATTGAGAACAGTTTTTTTCGGGCCCAAACCATCAAGAACCTACCTTTCTACCGATTTTTTTACTTGTTGCAACTTGTGACAACTCGAGTCACTTGCTTGGACTATGTCTGTATACTCGCTCGCTATGTATTTTTTCCAAGCACTTCTGATTTTTGTGCCATCTTCTCCAGCTTTTTTTGATGTCTATACTCTTTTCTACGATGTTTCTGCATGTGAGGATCACAATAACCATAATCAGAAGAGGTAAATTTAACACAACCATATTCTTTGCAAGGATAACGAATAGGTGAATCCCGGTGAACTTTGCACCCCTTGGGATGATAACACTCCCGATTACAGACTTCTCCGGTTCTAAGGATATAAGGACAACGATAAAATGCCATTCTTTTTGATGTTTATCTCGATTGAGTATAATATGTACTGACCAATATTCTTTAGAATTAATTTTCATTTTGAACTTTTTAATTCCGAATAATATACTTCCAGAAAAAACATGAGTACCCAAAGTGAACACGATACACCCACTGTGCCCGCATATACTGAAGAATCCGAAATTCAGTGCTCTGTATCACCCGATACGCCGACCGAGATCTCCACCCCCGAAAACTTGGAGCAATGCGAGGATACTTACGTACCTGAGAGCTCAGAATTTGAGCCAGAGTATGCAAATAATGGCNGTGAGGATCACAATAACCATAATCAGAAGAGGTAAATTTAACACAACCATATTCTTTGCAAGGATAACGAATAGGTGAATCCCGGTGAACTTTGCACCCCTTGGGATGATAACACTCCCGATTACAGACTTCTCCGGTTCTAAGGATATAAGGACAACGATAAAATGCCATTCTTTTTGATGTTTATCTCGATTGAGTATAATATGTACTGACCAATATTCTTTAGAATTAATTTTCATTTTGAACTTTTTAATTCCGAATAATATACTTCCAGAAAAAACATGAGTACCCAAAGTGAACACGATACACCCACTGTGCCCGCATATACTGAAGAATCCGAAATTCAGTGCTCTGTATCACCCGATACGCCGACCGAGATCTCCACCCCCGAAAACTTGGAGCAATGCGAGGATACTTACGTACCTGAGAGCTCAGAATTTGAGCCAGAGTATGCAAATAATGGCACGTTCTACCACCGGGGCGCCAACGCTTTTTCTCAATCAAAGATTTCGGAAAGTAAGGAGGAAAGCCAGGTATTTTACTACAATAGTGAAGATTACTTACCAACCCGCCCCAGTTGTAATATGATGATTGCCAAAAATAATGATTATGGGTCAACAGCGACTATTAATCGGGATTTAATTACTAGGAAAGATATTCCGTTTATGCCTTGTGATATAGAAGAATATAATGAGTATATAAACAATACCCCATATTACATTTTACGGCTCTATGGTTATCTCGTTAATGGTCAAAAAGCTGTAGTTACGGTTTCTGGCATAAAGGTTTTCTTCGATATTCGTATCCCTGACAATAAAAGTATTGGCATATTTGAGACCGAAATAAAAAATATTCTTGTCAATGGGAAAAATGATGAAGAGGAAACCGTAGATATGGTTGAGCTTCAGATAGAACATATAAAAGCATTTCCTATTCGAGGGTATTATGTAGAAAAAAAGCCATACCTTCGTATTGTTACAACTAATATCAAACAGAGAAAAATTGCTCTTAATATTATTTTAGAATACAATTCGAAAAATGAAAAAAAGCTTGAAACCACCTCAGACGATACAACAAGTATATATTATCGAAAAGTCGCTAGAGAATATAGGATCCCACTCTCTAGGTGGGCCTTAATAACTAATTATGAATATAATAGCCATAGGGTACCTTATAGTGCCCGTTCACCTCTTTGTGAACATGTCTTTTATGTATCTATTAATAATTATCGATCTGTGAAAGATCCTTCAATATTATATAATTCTTACCCTTCTCAACTAATTACCCATGACCGAGCATTAGTCATTGCTTGGGATATAGAAACGCATACAACGTGTGGATTAGAGTATGTACCTGTGGCCCGATACAAGGAAGATAACATATTTATGATCTGTATAACTGTCCACTGGAAAGATGACCCAAAACCATTAAAACAGATTTGTCTAGTTGATGTAGAAACCGTACCAGACCCAAATTGGATTACAATTATTTGTGGAAATGAAAAAAATCTGTTAAAAGCATTTGCATTATGTTGGCGGGCTCTAGCTCCTGATATTGAACTTACCTTTAATGGATCCAAGTATGACTGGCCATTTGTAGTAGAAAGAGCCACCCAGCATAAAATTCTAGATTGGATGGTGGCAAAGATGTCAGCAAATCCACGAAAAAAAGCTACGATTGATTCTATTCTTCGTTGGAATTATTATGGAGGAGTTGGTGAACCTTTCTATAAAGATTTCTTCCATAAAGAGCATATACATATAAAGGAAGATAAGGAGTGTAAAAAAATAAAAAATCGCAAGGGGATTGAGATCAAGATAGATTCAGATAAAGATTTCAAATCCACTTTTCTTAAAATTCCAGGATGTGTTCCAATTGATGTGATAGTATGTTGTAAAAAACTTTATCCGAAATCTGGGAAAAAGTCACTTAACCATTTCTTAAAAATTAATGGTCTTGATAGTAAAATAGATTTACCAATAAAAACTATGAGGAAATATTATACGCAGAGTAATGAGACCACCACCCCTGAAACCACTGAAAATATTCATAAAGTTGCTGAGTACTGTATTGTAGACTCTCGGAGTTGTCAAAGTCTTATGGTTAAGAATAATATAATAAATGATTATAGAGACGTGGCATCAATTGCTTATGTATCCTTATTCGATTCACATTATTATGCTGTGGGTATGAAAGTACGTAATTTATTGGGAGTTGAGGCATGGAAACGAGATATATTAATCACTATGATCTCTTCCGGGAAAACAGGAGAAGACAAATTTCCTGGAGCTTATATATTCCCTCCAGATAAGGGTCTAGAAGATAAATATCCTGTTACGGGTTTAGATTTCACATCTTTATACCCAAGTATTATTATGAACTATAATCTCTCACCAGAAAAAATGACCTTACTAACAAAAGAGGCGGGTGCATTAGAAAAGGCTGGCGAAATACTCCATAAAATCGAGTTTCCTTTCAACGGTAAAACTTTATATGCTTGGTCTATAAGGCATGGGAATAAAGATAATAAAAAAGGATTATATCCATCGGTTTTAGAAGAACTACTTAATAAACGAAATAAAATGAAGTCCCAGTTGGGAATACTTGGTAAGATAAAAGAATACATGGAATTAGTAATTGGCAAAATAGAAGAGGAGAATTTATCAGTGGTTGATGCTATCGATTATATCTTGAAAAATGCTGAAGATAAAGAAAAACGTGTCAGTATGAATGGAATCTTAATTCCTCTTATTAATGAAACCTATGAGAAATTTATAGTAGAATACAATTCCATCTGTTTTGATTATACCTACTTGGATTTGAAACAAAAAGCTGTAAAATTATATATGAATTCCTTCTATGGGGAAACGGGTAATGGTCTATCTCCATTCTTCTTCTTACACCTGGCCGGTGGTGTCACATCAGCAGGAAAACATAATATTAAACTTGTTGCAGAATACGTAATTAAAAAGGGTTTCGGAATTAAATATGGGGATACTGATTCTTTATATCTCACCTGTTTGGGTGCTATAAAAAATGTGATCTCGCTTATAATAATGGTAAAGGCACAATCACAAAGTTAGAGTATTGGACGGAAATGGTTAAAATAACTATGGGGGTAATGGAGAAATTACGTGATAATGTGAATTCATATCTTAGATTAAAGAATAAATCAACCTATCTTAAAATGGCTTATGAGGAGGTATTATTTCCAGTCTGCTTTACTGGTAAGAAAAAGTATTTTGGAATCGAGCATAAAGATAAGTCAAATTTTGGACCAACAAAAAAACTTTTTATTAGAGGAATTGATACTGTAAAGCAAGGTAAATCTCAACTTTTTAAAACTATAGGGGAGCGAATTATGTGGGGAGCCATGGGTGTTAACAATGAGCAGTCACTTCATAAAATCGTTAAAGAGATTCTTAAAGAGGCCGTATCCAATCCTAAGCAATGGGATTTCGAGCAGTTTATAAAGACTGATGCGTGGAAACCTGATAAAAATAATATACGTGTTCAAAATTTTATAAAACGGATGAGAAAAAAATATGAAAATAAGATTCCTGATCCAGGTGAGCGCTTTAGTTGTATGGTTGTCCAATCCGATAGATTCTTCGATTTAAAAGGGAATAAACTTAAGTTGAGGAAATCAGATCAGATGGAATTCGTAGATGTAGCTAAAGAATAAGGTAAAAGTATAGATTTATCCCATTACTTTGGAAACAGCATCATTGGACTTTGTACCCGATTTATAATGTATGACAAAAAATACGAGCCTTTACCTTCCGACAAAATAATGAAGATTACCAACTTAGATGAGAAATACAAACAGATTGACACTTATGCTCAAGAAATGGCAAAGAAATGGCTCGAGTCATATATTAAGGAGATAAATGTTGTAGATGGAATTGATTCTAAGATAATCTCTAATCGCAGGTATGCCTACAAACGCGCATATAATAATGCTGTAAAAGAAGGAAGAGGGATATTATCTAAAAAGATAGAAAATATATACGAAGCTCTCCAAGGGGATTGTATTAATTATGAACACTTTATATGTGGTGATCCAATCTCTGAAATATGGGAGAATTTAGTAAAGTATATCGAAATAATAAAGAGGGGGGAATTAGATATCAAGAAGCCGAAATGTATAGAAATTCTGATTTCACTGGATATTGAAGGTTCTATATGTTCCAATCTTATGAAACATATTGATAGTGTTAAAAAAATTGCTATGGAATACAATCCATTCTTCCATAGGTTGATATATCATATGCGATATAAAGAACATATTGTTATCCCCGATAAAATCGGCGCATTCGAGACTATGAGAAAAAAAGAGATGATTATTGATCAACTAATCTTACCTTATATATCAGAAGCTGATCGATTAATACTCGAAAGCTTTCAAAATACGTGGAAAGAATCAGTTAATATATTCTACGCATCATGTGAAGTGAAGATATGTTAAGACATGAGATCATCGGCCTATATTGTTAAGTATCTTGCTACCATATTCCCCAATATTAGCGACACTTATACATTATTAATAATATTTTTTCGTACATAAATAATATTTAAGTTCAAATAGATAGTTCCTAATATCCAATCTACGCACCCCGTAACTGATCACTTTTCCTATCCAGTCCCCATGTACGTCTTAATACTACGAACCATATAATCATAATAATTAACAAGGTAAGTAACATATATGCCGATAGTGATGACATAAAAGTACTTGCCATAACGGGAATTGCTTCTATCTCTTCTATCGGAATCTGGGAATTCGATTTGATCAGAGAGGAAGTAAGATATGTCTTGACGCTACCTTCCCATTGTGCAAGATATGGAGCCACACTCTTGGGCATATTCGATGGCACATCAGAACTTATATGCGCGACATCCGGGGGTGTATCAGGTATTATAGATGCATCTAGCTTATCGCTATTGTTAATTTCGCTAATATTGGCCATGCAAGCTCCGCTGATTTCATCACTTACCTTGGTAGTATTCTCGGTATCGACTTTTGGTGGTTCACTAATCTCATCATGTCTCTTTGAGGTGTCTAGACCCGAAGGGTCATTGCTTTGCAATAAAGGCCTGGTATATACCGGAATATGTGCCTTGGCACTAGCTTCGATATTATCATCATTTTTTTTTGCCTCTTCCATAATTTTTCTGCGTGCTAGATACGGTCTAAGACTTTTGCTAGGCTCAATAACTGTAGATATATGTGCTTTAGCACTAACTCCGTTATTAGATGCGAAAACATACTCACTCTGTGAGTCAGACTTGACTGTATTTTTTTCGTCATCTCCACCAACTATGGAATCCAATATATCCTCAGATTTCAGACACTCCAGCTCACTAACTTTCAAGGCCAGTTCAACTATCTTAAATTTGAGAGATTCGATTTCAGACCCTTTATTCAATGAGTCCTTCTGGGATAAAGCTAACTTACCTTTGAATGTTTTCATCTCGTTCCGAAGTAATTTAATCTCCTCTGTTTTTGTAGCATTCTTAGCTATAGACTCTGCGTGAGAAATATCTTGGCGGGTTTTTTCAATTTGTAGACGCTTAACCTCGTCAATGAGTTCCAGGGTATGATTGTATAATTTCTGGGTCTCGGTGTTAGCTCCTCCTAGTTTCTGACCCAACTTGTTTCTCTCTCGATCCCAACCTTCCCTTTCTTGATCAAAATCTTACTCTTGCTTAATACATTTACCCTGCAACTTACTATTATATTCACGCAATTTAGAAGATGATTGGAGGATACGATGTATTTTTTTCTCAAGGTTCTGTTCTCCCATCTATGTACATTAGCAATAAATATATATAATAAAAAATTACAGATAAATCATACAAGATATGTACTATATATACTCCATGCACTATGTACACTACACATGCTTTATGTACTATGTATACTAAGTATACTTTACATACTATGTGTACTAAGTATACTTTACGTACTATGTGTACTATGTATATTAAGTGTACTACCTGTATTAGTTATTCATATTATAAATACTATGTGTATTATGTATACTAATTATGGATACTATACATAGTATAAATAATTTAAAAAATATATATATATATTATAGATATTATAGGTACTATAGCGGAGCTAGTGTCAAGACACATATTCATATAAAGCAAAAATATTAACATGGTTAAACGTACACGTATGCGATCTGATGCAGTTCCATTATCATCAGAAGATTATAAATTTATTATGCAATATCGTGATGCAAAACCCAAAACTGAGGTTTTAAAAGAATTAAGAAAAAAATACCCTATGACGAATGATCGTTTTTATAGAATTTGGAGAGGGCAAGAAGTTGGTATGGTAGAATGGTATCAGCCCGTATCAGATGAGTCGAGGACTCGAAGCTCAACTTCTTCAGTAGCACCCCAAAATCAGGATTTATCTATACCTGAATCGCACTTACCAGATATTGACCAAGCTAGTATGGTTGAAAATTCTAATGGTCAGACTTCAGCGTTTGAAACGCATCAAATTAACAAGGATCATGGTTCTTCGAGTCTACATCTAAATTCTAATGCTACTTCTGATAAGCGGGTTAAAAATAGAAAACTGAGATCTAGGGGCATAGCCCCATTGCAAAGCAATAAATCTGTTCAAATTTCTGACTTACCTAATAGTAGAGCTAGTGCCAGTGGCAGAGCCACGAGTTTCCAACTCAAGCCACATGTTATCAATAGGGTTGACACGGTCAATAAACTGATAAAAAAAGTAGGAGGAAAAGATGACATGTATACTATAATTGAACGTGAAGCCAGAGAAACAGAAGAAGCCGAACGCGAGTCTGAAAGATTTTTAAATCTCAACTAATCTATCTTCGTCTTTTCTATATCAGTATTGACAACCTTCTCATAAAAGTCTTCAGGATTGTTTCTATGAAGTCGCAATTTTTTATTGAGTTTAATTAATTTAAACCTGGAGCTGAGTACCTCATATAGCGATTTTTCTAACTCTTCATAGCTCATGCGTTTTTTTTTTAAAGTCGGATTGACAGAATCTAAGCTAAAACTCGCAGGAGCATTCCATCCCTCAAATGGTACACTGTCATCTCTACTCTCATCTGTCTCCTGAGAAATTTGATCCGATGTCGAAGACTTATTATCCCGAGTTGCAGTAGTGTAATTTACTTCGAGCTTGTTCTTGATCTTGATCATATTTACAGAGATAATATGATCTTTTCCATTAAAAGGAATTTTTAACTCATTTTTGACCCAATCCATGGCACATTTGTATTTTTTAAAGTGTGGGTTCAGAAATAATAATATTGGTTTAGGAGTCCTCACAACTATATAATCTTCACGTATGGTGAAACCTGGAGGAAATGTTATTGGTAAATTACGGGTAATGCCAATAGATTCTGTTGGAACAGTGGCGACACCACTGAGATCATATATTTTTGATTTATCAATCTTCCCACCTACTCGTTTAACAATATCTTCTGATATAATTGCAGGTTCAGCTCCACTATCAATCACCATTGCTGGAATTTTTAAGCGCTTGATTTTAACTGGTATAGTTGCAATACTTGTATAGGGTTCTTCCTTTCTTCTAACAAAGTCAATCTCTATAGGATCGTCTAGAGTTTCTTCCTCCCCATCTGAAGAATCAAAGATTCGAGGCTCTGCCTCATCAGGTATGTCTGAAACTGGATCTCTATACTTCTTGGAGTCTGATACCTGGGTTGTTGGTATTGAGTTAGATGGATTTTCAATTTCGGATTTCAGTTTCTCTAATCAATGTGCAGGTAAAGTCTTCTCAAGCATATCCAATAAAATTCGTTGAATACTCTGCTCAAGGATAGTCGATTTATTTCGGGACTTACCAGAAGTGGAGATATCTTTCTGTTTCGATGGATTTGTTGCTCATCAATACCGGCAAGCCTAGCTAATCTACGCAAAATAGAATAGAAACGGCCAACTGGATCACTTCCTTGAACAGTTGAACCAAAAAGTACTCGTTGTTTCTCTGCAGTTACTGTAGGGTAGTTAGTCTTAAACCAATATAATACCTACCCAAGTCGAATACCGGGTACAATTACAGCATTACCTGTATTAGCATTGGGTGTATTTGGTAAACGATCAGTTGGACGTCCATCGGCAAAAGACCAATCTTCATCAAATACTGTATGGGCTGGAATTACAACAGTACCAGCTTGTCCGTTTGCCCGATTTAATGCTTGTGCGCCTAACTGGGCTACTGTTCGCCCTTGGACTGCACCTAAATTAGCTTGTGCTGTATTATCAAGTAAATTTCTCAATTCCCAATTTTTTCCATAGATGGTTCTTTCATACCAATCTTTGGCAGCACCTTTGAGAGATGCCGCAAAAACACCATGAGCATTGACTCTATTGGCATGGCCAGCACCTACATCTATTCCAGAACCTACAAGCCATAATCTAAATTCTTCAACGTGTTCTTCGGGGTCCTCAGTAGGATGCCCATTGAATTTTTTTAATTCGTAACCCACCATACCTGATCGATTATTATTTATAGGTAAATTATTCTGTAGCACAAATATTTGCTGATTCAAATTCAAAATTAATTGCCGTGAATTGCGTTCTCTATTTTTCCACTTGATATGACTTGCCTTGCGATCCTTGAATTTGTTATAATATCTATCAAAGAGTCGATCTCGATTGTATTCTAGTAATCCTTTATCGGCTTGGCATTGTTGTAATTGTTGTCCTCGCAAACGATACTCGCGTTTATAGTGCCGTGCTCTATTATTCGCCTCTTGCCATAATGCATACCCTCTATTTGTAAGGATTAAACGTCTAACT
>PQFF01000332.1:129441-142983 GCA_003547095.1 Diversispora epigaea | reverse complement strand
TCCTTCAATCCGTAATCAATCCGTAATTAATCCGCGGATTGATATATATAATCCGAATTAATCCGGATTATATTTTTTTTAATCCGGATCTTTTAAATTTATAAAAAATGATCTGTCAATCCGTGTCACCATGGATAATCTGTCGGATTGACGGATAAGTCATCCACGGATCACACCTCTACTTGCAATAAATATCTAATAATGAATAATTATAAAAATCATTCGAAATTTTTCACTTTTCTTTATTTTGGGTAATAATTATTTTTTATTTTCACTATATTTTGTGATATAACAAGAAAATAAAGACATATCACTAGCTATAATTTATGGTAAATAAGAATACAATGAATACAATATTTCATGATATAACAGGAAATAAAGATAAAGATTATAATCTTGTTTGGACAATAAATGCGTATTGATATACTTGATATAACTAACTGTAATACAGTTTACAAAATATAATGTAAATCCTGATATAATGAAGATCAATATCTCATTCTCCTTTTATCTTACATGCTAGGAGTATGATATTAAATGCTTTCGACACTTTACACTTTATGAAAATAATAATAACTAATACATTCTTTTAAATATACAATCCTTCATAATGTTTTTTTATCATTTAACTTCCCACACCGCATATTACCCCATTTTTTCTATTGTTTTACTGTTTATCGTTGATTTTTCATACCAAAATTCTTTTCGATATTTCGTATCTCTACGTTTAAATTCAAGTAAGTATATTTGAGATTATTTCTACTAGTACTTAATATTAATAATGAAATTCTATATATATCTTTACGTTATAATGCACTTTCGTAATAATATGAAAAAAATAATATTAATAAATGAGAATTCAAATTTGGCTTAAGAGAATCATGCCCAACTATAAGAAACGTTTTTCTCATAGAACTACTCCAACTACCGCAACTGCTCCAACTACTGCGACCTCTCCAACTACTGCGACTTCTCCAACTACCGTAACTACCCCAATTATCGCAACCGCCTCAACTACTGCAACTTCTCCAACTTCTACTTCAATAACAGCTACTCAAACTGCTCTAATTCCAAGCTCAAGATCTAGATCTATTCGAAATCGTGAAGTTACAGGTGGTAACGATCAAATTATAGCAAAAATATATTATAAAATCATTGATCTTGAGAAAAAAATTGATCTTGTAATTAAAAACCAAGACTCTATCAAAATTGACATTAAAAAAGTAGATGCTGATATTAGTTTTAACATAAACGATAAAGATTTTAATGAAGTAATTAATTATTTCTAAATGTTTTCGAAAGATTACAATTATAATTATATTCTATAACTAATAACTTTTTATATAACGAATTATTGCTAACTCCGCGAAGGAACTTTTCCAAACTTGTATCTACCCCACACCAAAGGAATTCCGAGAATCCGCAGAAAAATATGTCCGAGAGACATTTCCGGAATTCTACAGATCGTTGGGAACAAAAAGATGGATGTCTTTTTTCGAAAAAACAATCAGAAAATCTGTAATAAAAGTCTTTCTTTAAAATACATATTAAATTAAATTTAGATCTGTAATTAATTAAAATGAAAATATATAATAGATGATCGAAAAGCTTCGAAGTATCCGGGGAGGACTGAGTGTAAAAGTAAAAACTGTCATACATGAAGTTTTCTCATTGTCACCAATCAATAGTACGAAGTTTGAGGAAGTTTCTGAATGGAAGAAATTGCCGGCCGTAAAAGAATGTTATAAAAACATTTTCAAGCCCATTGATGAAAAAGATCCCGAAACAACTTATATGAGTTGTATAATTGATAAAGTGGGGGGCGAATCATGCGACGTTCTGAACGTTCACGTAGCGTGGGCGATCGCGATTACTCAAATAATTCTTCACCCTAATAATTGTTACGTAAAGATAACTGAGGATATTATTAAGGAAAAATATGAAGAAAATTTAGTAAGTATTCTCTTTAATAATATTTTTTCTTTAAATTTCCATTACTAAGTTTTCTAACAAATTTTATAGCTTAAATTAAACAATGAAGAAGAGTTTTGTAACTCTTCGAACGAATCTGAAAACGAGTCACCACCACCGTCACCATCACTAGCACCAAGAAATGAATCACGCAAAAACAAAAAGTCTAGAATCGAAAAGGAGATTACCTTTTTACCTCTCGAAAAAATGCGAGAAAATGCAGAAATACTTGCAATAAAAAATATGAAAAAAAGATCATATGAAAATGAAGATGAAGAAGAAAATAATAATGAAGAAAATAATTCGGAACTATCCGAAAATTAAAAATATTATTGCAAATAATATAAATAATATTCAGTGCATCTTAATATAAAAAAAATATTTGTAGTAAAATTTAATAATAAAATAATATTACTTGAAAATCTAATTTATAGTTTGTGTAACATAAAAATTATATATAAACAAAATATGATTTTTTGTTTACAACTTAATTTCACTACATTGCGCATACATCTACAAGTGTCTCTAAATGTACCATACATACATAATAATAACTTATTATATTTATTCTCTCTAAATGCACTCTCTATAAATGCAAATCCCAAGGTATATTTTCTAGTATGCTTCTATACATTCTCTATAATAAATTCTTGATTTCCTTTTATTTAGATTAAGTATCACAAGAAAACAACTGTCATTCATATAAAAAAACAAATTTTTTTAACTATATCAAGATGAAACACTGTTAAACTATTTCTTAATTTTTACTAAGGGTATTTGTTATTTTAAATATGAGTTGTAATTACTATTGAAAATATTATTTTTTGAAAATATATTAAAGATTACGAATTACTTTACAGTTATAGAAAATATATAATTAAACAATGGTTTATATTAATATTTTAACTTTATTTATGTACTATATTAATACTTTATTTATGTACTTTACGTTATTTTTCAAAGTGTTTCGAATTAAAACTGGTTTGTTAATAGTTTAGATTTAATAATTTTTTTGAAGGATTTCAAAACGAATCAAATTAATACTTTATTTTCTTTTAGATATAGAAAGATTAAATTAAATCGAGAATTATGGCTACTAAAACAAAAGGAAGTGGACAAGAGGATTATATGCATGAGTTTTTAAATGTAAGTTATGTAAGTTGCAAATATAATTTATTTCTTACAATTTTAATTTTTACTTATTCGTAACATTTCGGAGATTTTCAAATGACATATTAATTTTCTTGATATATTTTTAAGACATTTAGATCTTACGAGAATCAATTGTTTTTCGAGTAAAAAAATAAATTTCGTAAGTACGTGAAAATCAAAGGTGAATTTAATACCATTGATGTAAGAATAGCGGAAAGATTCGAATTAAAATTTATTATTATTTATATTATAGAATTTATATTATTTGTATAAATATTATTTTTATTATATAACGTAATAAAGAGAATTATTTTATTATTATATTATTATATGTAAATAAATAATTATAAAATTTTAATGTAAAAATTGATATCGCGAAAATAATTAAATACGAAAACTTTCGAAATTAAACGTAAATTTTTACGTAAAATCTACGTAGATTTATGCGATTTTTTTCGCAACGTATTAATAATCTAATATTACGTTTCGAAAATCTCCGGAAAATTATTTCGAAGATCTCTGTGGGTGTCGTAATTCTCCGGAGAAATTATGGACCAAAAAGTTTACGGAATATTACGGCTATTAAAATTTCCTGATGAAGGGGTAATAACTCCAGCAAAATGTTGGCCGTTATCCACTGAAAGTATTGTAATCTGATAAAAAATAAAACTTCAAACTATACCACAACTCATTTATAAAAATTATGGTTTTAAACAACCAGTGAGGCCTCATCTTTATTCAGTTATTTATAATATACATTACAATTCAGTAACTTAAACTACAAATACAAATAGAATAAAAACTGATTATAAATTTCTTTAACCGTTTAACCAGCCACCGTAAAAGAGAATCCTAAGACTCTCATTATTCAGGAGGTTACAGCCCCACTGAAGTCAATTTTACAAAAAATAGTTTTAAAAAAATTTGAACCATAATTATATATATTATTAATTGTTCTACTTATTAATGTTTCTTTAAACAAATCTAAATTATTTTTAACTTCTATATAATCTGGAGGTTTAGTATTGATACTTATCCCTTTACTCCTTTTCATTTTCTTGGTTATCCCATTTGATGCCTCCCATTCTAGAACTTTTTTACATCTTTTTACCCATGTCGAAAACAAGTATTCTCTACTTTGTTTATACCACTCGTTTATAATCTTATTTCTATTTCCTAATTCTCTAATATTATTGTTTAGCAAGGTCTTGAGTCCCATCGGGAATAACCCTCGAACGCAATCTATCAAGCTGAACGTGGTTGTGTCTATTGTTCCATTAACTTGCCTAACCATATCTATGTCAAAGTATGTGGCTGTATTGATTTCATTATCTAATCTGTGACACATAATGTCCCCTTGATGTTTCGAATTTATAAAAATTATGTATATGTATAGTATAGTATTGTTAATATTATATGTATTTTAAAAAAATGAATAGAAATGAGCTGCAAGGAGGTGTTATGCATATTAAAGAGAAAGAAATGGTATTAATGATAATGAAAAATAATGAAAAATAAGTATTTGTTTACTTATATGCAGATTAGAGGAGTAATATGTAACATATTAATTTTAATATAATAATATAAATTATTTAGTACTATTGTTATATTAATAAATATAAATCATTACTATATATACTATATATAACTATGAATATAAAATTTACTATAAAAAAATGCATTAACTAAATAAAATTTCTCTAATTTTAAGACGACGCGTATTATCTTTACGCGAATTTTAAAGACACGTATCATCTATAAATAATTTTTGCACATTATAAAAAAGCAAGTATTTGACTATATGAATATTTTAGAGAACATTTTTTAAAAATAAATTTATTAAAGAACTTTGACTAATATATAATTTACCTATCTTTTGAATAAAATGACTTACTCAAAAAACAAAACTCAAAAATCGACTGCCCGGAAGGAATCTCCTTCATTTGATTTGACAAATTTTAATAAAAAATACAAATACATTTGTAATTGTATGGTCTGTGAAGGAAAAGAAGTTGAAGGAAAGACCCAGAAAAAGCATACTAATGATAAAATTATGTGGAAATCTAGTAAAGAAAGAAAGATTCAATTAGCAATGATCGAAGTAAGAAAGTTTAATTATAGAGGTAAGTAAATTGTTGAAATAACTTCGTATATCGGGTAGACAAATAGCCATATCGGATACCCGATATATCAATTTTTAACTTGTGTAACATTTATAATATTTATTTTTCTTAATTAAGTGAACGAAACTCAAGTGAATGAAGATACGTCATCAAATAAAAATAGTAAGAAAAGAAAAAAAAGTTCACTGACACCTGATGTACCTAAGTTAAATAGAGACATGTCAATAAGTAATATGCTTACAGGGTTGGATCTTGATGAAGAAATAGTTGTGGCATCATCATTTCGTCCAAAAAATGATCAATTTCACGAACCACGTATAGATGAGATGCTCGATATATTTGATGATGAACTTTTGTTTGATATAAGAGATGATGATAATAAATTAATTGACGACTTAGAAGAATGTGATGATGAAGAAATTATTTGTGACGATGATGAATTAGAAGTAGAAGTAGAATTAGAAAATGAATATATGGATTCGGATGATGAAGTATTTAAAGATGATGATAATTTTTTTGTTTCACCTGAACTGGAAGAAGAGGACGAATGCTATGAAGGAGTAGAATTAAAAGATAAATTAGACGTAGAGATACTTTTGTAGTTATTTAAGTTTCAACAAAAATATCGGATACCTGATATGGCCCTGGAGGTCTTAATTAAGTTTTTAAACCATACCCTTAAGATGATTGACGATTCTAATTTTTGGGAATTTTCTGCTTCTTTATTTTTAGCNTATCGGGTAGACAAATAGCCATATCGGATACCCGATATATCAATTTTTAACTTGTGTAACATTTATAATATTTATTTTTCTTAATTAAGTGAACGAAACTCAAGTGAATGAAGATACGTCATCAAATAAAAATAGTAAGAAAAGAAAAAAAAGTTCACTGACACCTGATGTACCTAAGTTAAATAGAGACATGTCAATAAGTAATATGCTTACAGGGTTGGATCTTGATGAAGAAATAGTTGTGGCATCATCATTTCGTCCAAAAAATGATCAATTTCACGAACCACGTATAGATGAGATGCTCGATATATTTGATGATGAACTTTTGTTTGATATAAGAGATGATGATAATAAATTAATTGACGACTTAGAAGAATGTGATGATGAAGAAATTATTTGTGACGATGATGAATTAGAAGTAGAAGTAGAATTAGAAAATGAATATATGGATTCGGATGATGAAGTATTTAAAGATGATGATAATTTTTTTGTTTCACCTGAACTGGAAGAAGAGGACGAATGCTATGAAGGAGTAGAATTAAAAGATAAATTAGACGTAGAGATACTTTTGTAGTTATTTAAGTTTCAACAAAAATATCGGATACCTGATATGGCCCTGGAGGTCTTAATTAAGTTTTTAAACCATACCCTTAAGATGATTGACGATTCTAATTTTTGGGAATTTTCTGCTTCTTTATTTTTAGCAAAAAAAAAGTTAGGAATTTTTCAACCAAAATTAAGGATGGCAGTTTGTACAAACTGTCATAAATTATATGATTCTAAGATTGTATGCAATAATATGGAAAACAATAAGTTAGCAATTATACATTGCCGTTATGAAGAATATCCAAACAATCCAATACCTTCCCGAAAGAATTTATGTAATAATGAGCTCTCCTCCCTCAAAAGAAATATGAAAAATATGGTAGCAATTCCTAAAATGCTATACCCTAAGCCCTCAATTAAATAACAAATAAGTATCTTGTACCAGAGATCTGGCTTTGAAAAAATGCTAGACCAATCGGGCACAAGAAATTATGATAGTAATATCTATGCTGATATATATGATGAAAAAGTATGGAATTCATTTCCTTTCGATGGTAACAAATTTTTTAGTCCAGAAACTGCTACCTTGAATTTAGAATTATTAATAAATTTGGACTGGTTCCAACCCTTTAAGTACACACAACATAGCACTGGTGCTATTTATGTTTCGATATGTAATCTTCCAAGGGCAGAAAGAAATAAGCCCGAAAATATTATTTATTTAGGCTTCCTACCTGGACTTAAGGAAGCTGATAAGAACCAAATTAATTATTACCTATCCCCGATAGTTGATGAACTTAAGGAATTATGGGAGGGATAGAGAATTCCCAAAACATATGAAAATAAAGATGGGCTCGATATAAGAGTTGCAATATTAGTAAGTTCTTCCGATATTCCAGCTACACAAAAGTTATTTGGGCATGGATCTGCAGTAATGAAATATCACAGGTGCCCGAAAAGAAGCTGATATAGTGAGAAGTTCAAAAAAACTCATTATAGTGGTATGCATGATTATGAACAATGGATTACAGAATCTGCAGATCCCAAAAACATAGACAATATGCTCAAGAATGGCTTAAATGCAGTGATGTTCTCTGGAAGTTGAAAGCACTATTGGACTTCCAATTCCAATCCTTCCAATAGGCTTCCAATTCCAATAAATTTTCATTGGAAGAATTGGAAGATATTTATTATAAGATACATGACATAAATATTATAGAAATTTATTAAATTTTATTATATAATTTATTAAATTTTATTAGTTTAACATTGTATTTGTAAGAATTAAACAAATTTTTAATTCCTATTTGTTTTTTATTAATTATTGAATATTCATATTCATTTAAAAGAGTATATTAGAAGCATTAAAAATATTGGAACTTCAATTATTATATACAATAGCCAAAGTATTTGATTGGAAGATTTCAATGCACGTGAGACATTAGAACTTCCAATTCTTCCAATCGAACTTCCAATGGAACTTCCAATTCCAATAAAATTTCATTGGAAGCACATTTTGAACATCACTGCTTAAATGTGACACCAGAGGAACAAAAGAAGCTCATTTTAAAATAAACGGAATGCAATGGTCTGAATTGCTTCGTCTCCCTTACATGGATCCGATCAGATTTGTAGTAGTGAATCCAATGCATTGTTTGTTCCTTGGGATTGCAAAATGGATTATTCAATCCATATTTATTAAAGAAAATAAGCTAAATTCTGAGCAACTTTGTACAGCACAAAAGAGGATGGATAACGTTCAACTTCCATCTGATATTGGTCGAATCCCTCCAAAAATTGCTATCGGAGAAAGATTTTCAGAGCTCACTGCTGACCAATGGAAGACCTTTATTATGATATATGCAACAACAATTTTATGGAACATGTTAGATGATAATGATAGAAAGATATTGGGACATTTTGTTCGGGCGTGTAACTTATTGGTTGCTAGATTTGTTACTGAAGATGATTTACAAGAAGCCCAAGAAAGATTAAGGGATATGTCAATAAATATAGAAAGAACCTATGGGCCTAAATTTGTTTATAGTTTTTGGTTATTCCCGTACGAGCGATTAAATGGATATATAGGTAAGCCGCACATATCGGGTGTACAAAATTATAATAAATAAAATTTTAACACAAATCTTTTCATAGGTTTATATTCTAATAGTAATCGGCAGATCGAACCCGAACTTATGCGAATTGTTCTTAAAAATTCACTTGTGGATTATCATCTTTCATGTCAATGGACATTTGGTCTCTTGGAGAATTCTCTTAAATTTCTTGCACCAAAGAAAGTTGCTGGCAGCTTAGCTATAACTAATGAATTTGATAGAGAAGAGTTACAGTATTTCATCTCCCTGAGACATGACACGTCCAATAAAATCTATGGCACTGAATATATACCAGGACGTATGCTAACACCTTCACATGAAAAGATAAATATTCCTAAAGAGGTTCAAAAAATATTATGCAAATGGTATGTAACATTATATAATAGAAAAAAGAAAGATGTGAACGCATGTATGGAAGTAACTATGAACCAACATGCACGATTAATAATAGGTAATGAAATATTTGGGTNATTGTCGAATGAGGTGCGTGATCTTTCGATCGTTCGTTTGAGGCGCATCAGTTGCAATCTGACGCATAATAATTATTTCAATTGTCAGGTGAGGTGCGTAACCTGTCGTTCACCTATAATCTCGAATCTTTAAATTTAAATTATTTATTCCCTAAATTTAAAATACTTTCGTTTTATATTTATTTTAAATTAAGTAATTCATTTATTTGAGGCACGTCAACACGCAGCATGATGATAATAAAAAAATTTTATTTTTGCCTTCATTACTTTTTGGTACCTTCTTTGGCACTTTCTTTGACATCATTTTTGATACTATATTCAGCATTTTCAGTTACCTTTTTGATATTTTCTTCTATTCAAAACCTTTGGTGGCAATATGGAATATGCCTTTGTTAGCAGAAACACTCTTGATCAAATTGTAGAAGGTTATATATTAAACCTTCCTAAACCAAAGCAAAAAAAAAGTTTAATAGATAATGAACTCCTAAATAAAATAAAAACTATTTTAACAAATTCACAAAATGCCTCTCTTTATGATAAAAACACTTGTGATTGGGCTAAAAAAAGGTTTAGAGTTGAGGAAATCGTACCTGGAGATTATNCAGCTTAGCTATAACTAATGAATTTGATAGAGAAGAGTTACAGTATTTCATCTCCCTGAGACATGACACGTCCAATAAAATCTATGGCACTGAATATATACCAGGACGTATGCTAACACCTTCACATGNCAGATTGCAGCTGAGGCGCGTCAGGTGTCGATTGTCGGATGAGGTGCGTGATCTTTCGATCGTTCGTTTGAGGCGCATCAGTTGCAATCTGACGCATAATAATTATTTCAATTGTCAGGTGAGGTGCGTAACCTGTCGTTCACCTATAATCTCGAATCTTTAAATTTAAATTATTTATTCCCTAAATTTAAAATACTTTCGTTTTATATTTATTTTAAATTAAGTAATTCATTTATTTGAGGCACGTCAACACGCAGCATGATGATAATAAAAAAATTTTATTTTTGCCTTCATTACTTTTTGGTACCTTCTTTGGCACTTTCTTTGACATCATTTTTGATACTATATTCAGCATTTTCAGTTACCTTTTTGATATTTTCTTCTATTCAAAACCTTTGGTGGCAATATGGAATATGCCTTTGTTAGCAGAAACACTCTTGATCAAATTGTAGAAGGTTATATATTAAACCTTCCTAAACCAAAGCAAAAAAAAAGTTTAATAGATAATGAACTCCTAAATAAAATAAAAACTATTTTAACAAATTCACAAAATGCCTCTCTTTATGATAAAAACACTTGTGATTGGGCTAAAAAAAGGTTTAGAGTTGAGGAAATCGTACCTGGAGATTATTGAGTAGTTGTAAAAGCTACAAATAATCCTGTATTAACTAGTGAGAAATTGTATGAGGTCTTATGCCAAACCCATAGTGAAATTACACAGCATGGCGGGCAAAAACAGACATGGAAGTCTATACAAGAGAGATGGAGCTGGGTAAAACAAAGTATAGTCGAACAATTTGTCAATAATTGCACAATATGTGCTGTTAGAAAACCATCATTTCATCCCTTGGCAGCTAAGCCAATAATTGCAAAGAATTTTTTATCTCGTGTTCAGGTAATTTTATATTATAAATTGTGATTTGGTAAAAAAATTTTTATTAAATAAAAAATTTTTTTTTGTAAATGGATTTAATCGATCTCTCTTTTGATCCAGATGGAGAATTTAAATACATATGTCATGTAAGAGATTATTTTACTCGATTTTCTTGGGCCCGGGCACTTACTTCTAAAAGAGCAATCGAAGTTGCATCTTTTCTATTTGATCTCTTCCATTTGATTGGATCATCTCCAACTATATTACAATCAGACAATGGGAAAGAGTTTGTTGCGCAAGTTATTAAAGATCTTGTTGAATTATGGCCATCAGTAACTATTATTAATNAACATTATATAATAGAAAAAAGAAAGATGTGAACGCATGTATGGAAGTAACTATGAACCAACATGCACGATTAATAATAGGTAATGAAATATTTGGGTCCAAGATCACTGGACGACATGAAAATAATGCAATTATATTAGCGAAGTGGAAAGCATATAGAGATGGAACAAGTGATATTTATCCTGGGGAGGTACAATATTACTTCGAACATACTCTAACACTTCCAAAAGGACCCAAAACACATCTTTTAGCATATGTCAAATGGTATAAAAATGCGCCTTCCTCTAGTATACGATTTAAGCATAAATTTATGGAGCCTGAAGTATCCAATACTGAGTTGTGGAATGGAAAATACTATGAGGAAGGTCAAGATTCAATTATTGCAGTGCATAGAATATATGGTCGAGCCATTAAGATAAATTATCGGACGGGGAATAAGAATAAGAATAATTATATTTCAATAATACCATTGAATCGAAGATTTAATGTTTAATTTTAATTTTATTTATTTATTAATTAATAATAAAGAGATTATCTAATACAATGAGCATATCAAACAATAACTAAACTTTAAAGTATATCTNATTTTTAACTTGTGTAACATTTATAATATTTATTTTTCTTAATTAAGTGAACGAAACTCAAGTGAATGAAGATACGTCATCAAATAAAAATAGTAAGAAAAGAAAAAAAAGTTCACTGACACCTGATGTACCTAAGTTAAATAGAGACATGTCAATAAGTAATATGCTTACAGGGTTGGATCTTGATGAAGAAATAGTTGTGGCATCATCATTTCGTCCAAAAAATGATCAATTTCACGAACCACGTATAGATGAGATGCTCGATATATTTGATGATGAACTTTTGTTTGATATAAGAGATGATGATAATAAATTAATTGACGACTTAGAAGAATGTGATGATGAAGAAATTATTTGTGACGATGATGAATTAGAAGTAGAAGTAGAATTAGAAAATGAATATATGGATTCGGATGATGAAGTATTTAAAGATGATGATAATTTTTTTGTTTCACCTGAACTGGAAGAAGAGGACGAATGCTATGAAGGAGTAGAATTAAAAGATAAATTAGACGTAGAGATACTTTTGTAGTTATTTAAGTTTCAACAAAAATATCGGATACCTGATATGGCCCTGGAGGTCTTAATTAAGTTTTTAAACCATACCCTTAAGATGATTGACGATTCTAATTTTTGGGAATTTTCTGCTTCTTTATTTTTAGCAAAAAAAAAGTTAGGAATTTTTCAACCAAAATTAAGGATGGCAGTTTGTACAAACTGTCATAAATTATATGATTCTAAGATTGTATGCAATAATATGGAAAACAATAAGTTAGCAATTATACATTGCCGTTATGAAGAATATCCAAACAATCCAATACCTTCCCGAAAGAATTTATGTAATAATGAGCTCTCCTCCCTCAAAAGAAATATGAAAAATATGGTAGCAATTCCTAAAATGCTATACCCTAAGCCCTCAATTAAATAACAAATAAGTATCTTGTACCAGAGATCTGGCTTTGAAAAAATGCTAGACCAATCGGGCACAAGAAATTATGATAGTAATATCTATGCTGATATATATGATGAAAAAGTATGGAATTCATTTCCTTTCGATGGTAACAAATTTTTTAGTCCAGAAACTGCTACCTTGAATTTAGAATTATTAATAAATATAAATCATTACTATATATACTATATATAACTATGAATATAAAATTTACTATAAAAAAATGCATTAACTAAATAAAATTTCTCTAATTTTAAGACGACGCGTATTATCTTTACGCGAATTTTAAAGACACGTATCATCTATAAATAATTTTTGCACATTATAAAAAAGCAAGTATTTGACTATATGAATATTTTAGAGAACATTTTTTAAAAATAAATTTATTAAAGAACTTTGACTAATATATAATTTACCTATCTTTTGAATAAAATGACTTACTCAAAAAACAAAACTCAAAAATCGACTGCCCGGAAGGAATCTCCTTCATTTGATTTGACAAATTTTAATAAAAAATACAAATACATTTGTAATTGTATGGTCTGTGAAGGAAAAGAAGTTGAAGGAAAGACCCAGAAAAAGCATACTAATGATAAAATTATGTGGAAATCTAGTAAAGAAAGAAAGATTCAATTAGCAATGATCGAAGTAAGAAAGTTTAATTATAGAGGTAAGTAAATTGTTGAAATAACTTCGTATATCGGGTAGACAAATAGCCATATCGGATACCCGATATATCAATTTTTAACTTGTGTAACATTTATAATATTTATTTTTCTTAATTAAGTGAACGAAACTCAAGTGAATGAAGATACGTCATCAAATAAAAATAGTAAGAAAAGAAAAAGAAGTTCACCGACACCTGATGTACCTAAGTTAAATAGAGACGTGTCAATAAGTAATATGCTTACAGGGTTGGATCTTGATGAAGAAATAGTTGTGGCAT
>PQFF01000332.1:113385-125882 GCA_003547095.1 Diversispora epigaea | reverse complement strand
GCATCAGTTGCAATCTGACGCATAATAATTATTTCAATTGTCAGGTGAGGTGCGTAACCTGTCGTTCACCTATAATCTCGAATCTTTAAATTTAAATTATTTATTCCCTAAATTTAAAATACTTTCGTTTTATATTTATTTTAAATTAAGTAATTCATTTATTTGAGGCACGTCAACACGCAGCATGATGATAATAAAAAAATTTTATTTTTGCCTTCATTACTTTTTGGTACCTTCTTTGGCACTTTCTTTGACATCATTTTTGATACTATATTCAGCATTTTCAGTTACCTTTTTGATATTTTCTTCTATTCAAAACCTTTGGTGGCAATATGGAATATGCCTTTGTTAGCAGAAACACTCTTGATCAAATTGTAGAAGGTTATATATTAAACCTTCCTAAACCAAAGCAAAAAAAAAGTTTAATAGATAATGAACTCCTAAATAAAATAAAAACTATTTTAACAAATTCACAAAATGCCTCTCTTTATGATAAAAACACTTGTGATTGGGCTAAAAAAAGGTTTAGAGTTGAGGAAATCGTACCTGGAGATTATTGAGTAGTTGTAAAAGCTACAAATAATCCTGTATTAACTAGTGAGAAATTGTATGAGGTCTTATGCCAAACCCATAGTGAAATTACACAGCATGGCGGGCAAAAACAGACATGGAAGTCTATACAAGAGAGATGGAGCTGGGTAAAACAAAGTATAGTCGAACAATTTGTCAATAATTGCACAATATGTGCTGTTAGAAAACCATCATTTCATCCCTTGGCAGCTAAGCCAATAATTGCAAAGAATTTTTTATCTCGTGTTCAGGTAATTTTATATTATAAATTGTGATTTGGTAAAAAAATTTTTATTAAATAAAAAATTTTTTTTTGTAAATGGATTTAATCGATCTCTCTTTTGATCCAGATGGAGAATTTAAATACATATGTCATGTAAGAGATTATTTTACTCGATTTTCTTGGGCCCGGGCACTTACTTCTAAAAGAGCAATCGAAGTTGCATCTTTTCTATTTGATCTCTTCCATTTGATTGGATCATCTCCAACTATATTACAATCAGACAATGGGAAAGAGTTTGTTGCGCAAGTTATTAAAGATCTTGTTGAATTATGGCCATCAGTAACTATTATTAATGGACGACCTCGGCATCCTCAGTCTCAAGGACTTGTTGAACGTGTTAATGGAATTTTAGAACAAAAACTAGGTAAATGGAAAGAAAATACTGGTCGAAATGACTGGTCATTTGGTTTAAGATTTGTTGTTATGGCTATGAATAATTCATGATGTCGATCACATAAAAAAACGCCTTATGAACTTGTCTACGGAGATACACCTCGTGGAAATAATACTTTAGTTAGTGAATTACTCAAAAATGGCATTTGTAATGAAGAAGAAATTCCAGATACAATTGATATTCAAAGTGATTCTATAACAAATTTAGACGAAGATATAGATGGTAAATTTTATTTTTTATTTATTTTATTTTATTTTTTATTTTTTATTTTTATACTAATAATTTATTANTGAGTTGTGGAATGGAAAATACTATGAGGAAGGTCAAGATTCAATTATTGCAGTGCATAGAATATATGGTCGAGCCATTAAAATAAACTATTGGACGGGGAATAAGAATAAGAATAATTATGTTTCAATAATACCATTGAATCGAAGATTTAATGTTTAATTTTAATTTTATTTATTTATTAATTAATAATAAAGAGATTATCTAATACAATGAGCATATCAAACAATAACTAAACTTTAAAGTATATCTAATTTTATGCAAGAAAACTTGAATTTTAAGTATATGCATCTGATAGGTTGTATAACATATAAGCCAAAAATATCAAATCGTGTGCCTGATAGGAAAAAACCTGAATAAAATTTTTAATAAATCAGGTGTCCGATATATACCCGATTATACTTGCATGCAAAATTATTTTGGGGCCCCGAAATTGCAATTTTGGAGAAAAAAGTCGAAATAGTTTTTCATAGAAGACGAAATTATTTTACTTAAAACCTAAAATTTTTTGACCACCCAGATTTATTCTTTGATTGAAGATACACATAACTGGGTACTTTTTTTACTTCCATATATAGAATAGATTCTGCATAAATTTCAAAAAGTCGAAATACCTCAAAAATCTAAAATCAATTTTGGGAACATGTATATGTTGTGCCTCAGACTAACGCTTGCGTCAGATTGCAGCTGAGGCGCGTCAGGTGTCGATTGTCGAATGAGGTGCGTGATCTTTCGATCGTTCGTTTGAGGCGCATCAGTTGCAATCTGACGCATAATAATTATTTCAATTGTCAGGTGAGGTGCGTAACCTGTCGTTCACCTATAATCTCGAATCTTTAAATTTAAATTATTTATTCCCTAAATTTAAAATACTTTCGTTTTATATTTATTTTAAATTAAGTAATTCATTTATTTGAGGCACGTCAACACGCAGCATGATGATAATAAAAAAATTTTATTTTTGCCTTCATTACTTTTTGGTACCTTCTTTGGCACTTTCTTTGACATCATTTTTGATACTATATTCAGCATTTTCAGTTACCTTTTTGATATTTTCTTCTATTCAAAACCTTTGGTGGCAATATGGAATATGCCTTTGTTAGCAGAAACACTCTTGATCAAATTGTAGAAGGTTATATATTAAACCTTCCTAAACCAAAGCAAAAAAAAAGTTTAATAGATAATGAACTCCTAAATAAAATAAAAACTATTTTAACAAATTCACAAAATGCCTCTCTTTATGATAAAAACACTTGTGATTGGGCTAAAAAAAGGTTTAGAGTTGAGGAAATCGTACCTGGAGATTATTGAGTAGTTGTAAAAGCTACAAATAATCCTGTATTAACTAGTGAGAAATTGTATGAGGTCTTATGCCAAACCCATAGTGAAATTACACAGCATGGCGGGCAAAAACAGACATGGAAGTCTATACAAGAGAGATGGAGCTGGGTAAAACAAAGTATAGTCGAACAATTTGTCAATAATTGCACAATATGTGCTGTTAGAAAACCATCATTTCATCCCTTGGCAGCTAAGCCAATAATTGCAAAGAATTTTTTATCTCGTGTTCAGGTAATTTTATATTATAAATTGTGNGTTGAGGAAATCGTACCTGGAGATTATTGAGTAGTTGTAAAAGCTACAAATAATCCTGTATTAACTAGTGAGAAATTGTATGAGGTCTTATGCCAAACCCATAGTGAAATTACACAGCATGGCGGGCAAAAACAGACATGGAAGTCTATACAAGAGAGATGGAGCTGGGTAAAACAAAGTATAGTCGAACAATTTGTCAATAATTGCACAATATGTGCTGTTAGAAAACCATCATTTCATCCCTTGGCAGCTAAGCCAATAATTGCAAAGAATTTTTTATCTCGTGTTCAGGTAATTTTATATTATAAATTGTGATTTGGTAAAAAAATTTTTATTAAATAAAAAATTTTTTTTTGTAAATGGATTTAATCGATCTCTCTTTTGATCCAGATGGAGAATTTAAATACATATGTCATGTAAGAGATTATTTTACTCGATTTTCTTGGGCCCGGGCACTTACTTCTAAAAGAGCAATCGAAGTTGCATCTTTTCTATTTGATCTCTTCCATTTGATTGGATCATCTCCAACTATATTACAATCAGACAATGGGAAAGAGTTTGTTGCGCAAGTTATTAAAGATCTTGTTGAATTATGGCCATCAGTAACTATTATTAATGGACGACCTCGGCATCCTCAGTCTCAAGGACTTGTTGAACGTGTTAATGGAATTTTAGAACAAAAACTAGGTAAATGGAAAGAAAATACTGGTCGAAATGACTGGTCATTTGGTTTAAGATTTGTTGTTATGGCTATGAATAATTCATGATGTCGATCACATAAAAAAACGCCTTATGAACTTGTCTACGGAGATACACCTCGTGGAAATAATACTTTAGTTAGTGAATTACTCAAAAATGGCATTTGTAATGAAGAAGAAATTCCAGATACAATTGATATTCAAAGTGATTCTATAACAAATTTAGACGAAGATATAGATGGTAAATTTTATTTTTTATTTATTTTATTTTATTTTTTATTTTTTATTTTTATACTAATAATTTATTAGACCAAGTTCCAGTTACATCTATGTTCACAAATACATCTACACCTACAAATACATCTACATCTACAAATACATCTACACCTATATTAAATGAAGATATGGATGGTAAATTTTATTTTTTATTTATTTTTTTTATATATTTTTATTTTATATTAATAATTTATTAGATCAAATTCCAGTTACATCTGCGCCTACAAATACATCTACACCTACAAATATATTTACATCTATATTAGATAAAGATATGGATAGTAAATTTTATTTTTTATTTATTTTATTTATTTATTTTTATACTAATAATTTATTAGACCATGTTCCAGTTACATCTACGTTCACAAATACATCTACACTTACAAATACATCTACTCCTATATTAGATGAAGATATGGATGGTAAATTTTATTTTTTATTTATTTTTTTTATATATTTTTATTTTATATTAATAATTTATTAGATCAAATTCCAGTTACATCTGCGCCTACAAATACATATATATTAGATAAAGATATAGATGGTAAATTTTATTTTTTATTTATTTTATTTATTTTTTTTTTTATACTAATAATTTATTAGATCAAATTCCAGTTACATCTGCGCCTACAAATACATATATATTAGATAAAGATATAGATGGTAAATTTTATTTTTTATTTATTTTATTTATTTTTTTTATATATTTTTATTTTTATACTAATAATTTATTAGATCAAATTCCAGTTACATCTGCGCCTACAAATACATATATATTAGATAAAGATATAGATAGTAAATTTTATTTTTTATTTATTTTATTTATTTTTTTTTTTATACTAATAATTTATTAGATCAAATTTCAGTTATATCTACACCTACAAATACATCTACGCCTATATCCGAATCAGAAGAGCTCCCACATTTAAAACCTTTAAATCAAGAACCATTGCATCAACAAAATAATAATTGTATTGGTTCTTTAAACAATCAAAATATCAATTTTTTAAAACAGCTAACATCAACCGAAACTATGGATCAGGATTTAAACCAATTTAATATTGAACGTCATGAAATTTTACAAAGCACTGCCCGAACAATATACGGAAAAGATGGCCAATCAAATGTTAAAAAAAAGAAAATTAACTGATTTAGAAATTGGTGATCTAGTTCGAATAAAAATTCCAAAAATTGATCGGTTTGGTATTGATCGCTCTAGCCTTCCTTGTAAAATTATAGAGAAAACTGATAACCAACGTTACCAACTAGGATGCAAATATGGAATAATCAATGTAAGCTATTATATAGGTGAACTTGAAGCACTTGGAACTACTACATACCCTGAGCTTGATGAGATCCCATCAAATCAAATATCTGTTCGAGAGGCAGCAAGACTCCAGAGTGTTAGACCGGTATCATGCTCTATCTGTAATTGCAAGGGTCCATGTAATAGCAACAGATGCAAATGTAAAAAGGAGAAAGCGAAATGTACAAGTAGATGTCACAGTGGGCAGTCATGTTCAAACAAAAATTAGATAGTTAGAAATATAATTTTATAAATTTAGCATTATTATAATGAATAGTTTTAATTTGTAATACAGTAATACTTGCCTTGATTTTAAAATAGAATAAAGATTTTATAATCGTTGCTAAAGAAAAATTATTTATTTTTTATTATTTTATTTTCATAATTTTTACTAATCCCTCCTTAATTATAAGTTAAAATCGAATATAGCATGTAATATTTTTTAAAAAAGATTTACAATAAGTTTGTATCACAAACGATTATATGATTTATTTCTTAAATAGCAGTAAAACGAAAGTATATATTTTAAAAAGAAACAGTATTTAAAGGTTCAAGATTATAGGTGAACGACAGGTTACACACCTCACCTGACAATTGAAATAATTATTATGTGTCAGATTGCAACTGATGCGCCTCAAACGAACGATCGAAAGATCACGCACCTCATCCGACAATCGACACCTGACGCGCCTCAGCTGCAATCTGACGCAAGCGTTAGTCTGAGGCACAACATATATACCCGATATTACTATTTATTATCATGTACCTGATATTGAAGGTAATATCGGGTGTCTGAAATAATAATAATTAATATCGCTGCCATATTGGGTGCATTATAAAATTTACAAAAAAAAACCCTAGATATTGGGTGCCCGATATATATAAAAATATTATTCGCACTCGATAGGTACCCTATAAGTACCCGATAGGTGCCTGATAGGTGCCCGATATTTGGATTTTGACCTGTGACAGTGAAAAAGAGTTTTATATCAATAATATTAAACTGAATAGGTTCCAAGTTGAGGGTATTTTTTGCCAACCGATTTACTTGTTCGTTAAATATCATTCTACTATGTGCCTTGACTTTGAATAATATAACTGAAAGACCCTTTGTCCTAACAGTTTCTAATATTTTGAGCCAAACAANAAAATAAATTTATTAAAGAACTTTGACTAATATATAATTTACCTATCTTTTGAATAAAATGACTTACTCAAAAAACAAAACTCAAAAATCGACTGCCCGGAAGGAATCTCCTTCATTTGATTTGACAAATTTTAATAAAAAATACAAATACATTTGTAATTGTATGGTCTGTGAAGGAAAAGAAGTTGAAGGAAAGACCCAGAAAAAGCATACTAATGATAAAATTATGTGGAAATCTAGTAAAGAAAGAAAGATTCAATTAGCAATGATCGAAGTAAGAAAGTTTAATTATAGAGGTAAGTAAATTGTTGAAATAACTTCGTATATCGGGTAGACAAATAGCCATATCGGATACCCGATATATCAATTTTTAACTTGTGTAACATTTATAATATTTATTTTTCTTAATTAAGTGAACGAAACTCAAGTGAATGAAGATACGTCATCAAATAAAAATAGTAAGAAAAGAAAAAAAAGTTCACTGACACCTGATGTACCTAAGTTAAATAGAGACATGTCAATAAGTAATATGCTTACAGGGTTGGATCTTGATGAAGAAATAGTTGTGGCATCATCATTTCGTCCAAAAAATGATCAATTTCACGAACCACGTATAGATGAGATGCTCGATATATTTGATGATGAACTTTTGTTTGATATAAGAGATGATGATAATAAATTAATTGACGACTTAGAAGAATGTGATGATGAAGAAATTATTTGTGACGATGATGAATTAGAAGTAGAAGTAGAATTAGAAAATGAATATATGGATTCGGATGATGAAGTATTTAAAGATGATGATAATTTTTTTGTTTCACCTGAACTGGAAGAAGAGGACGAATGCTATGAAGGAGTAGAATTAAAAGATAAATTAGACGTAGAGATACTTTTGTAGTTATTTAAGTTTCAACAAAAATATCGGATACCTGATATGGCCCTGGAGGTCTTAATTAAGTTTTTAAACCATACCCTTAAGATGATTGACGATTCTAATTTTTGGGAATTTTCTGCTTCTTTATTTTTAGCAAAAAAAAAGTTAGGAATTTTTCAACCAAAATTAAGGATGGCAGTTTGTACAAACTGTCATAAATTATATGATTCTAAGATTGTATGCAATAATATGGAAAACAATAAGTTAGCAATTATACATTGCCGTTATGAAGAATATCCAAACAATCCAATACCTTCCCGAAAGAATTTATGTAATAATGAGCTCTCCTCCCTCAAAAGAAATATGAAAAATATGGTAGCAATTCCTAAAATGCTATACCCTAAGCCCTCAATTAAATAACAAATAAGTATCTTGTACCAGAGATCTGGCTTTGAAAAAATGCTAGACCAATCGGGCACAAGAAATTATGATAGTAATATCTATGCTGATATATATGATGAAAAAGTATGGAATTCATTTCCTTTCGATGGTAACAAATTTTTTAGTCCAGAAACTGCTACCTTGAATTTAGAATTATTAATAAATTTGGACTGGTTCCAACCCTTTAAGTACACACAACATAGCACTGGTGCTATTTATGTTTCGATATGTAATCTTCCAAGGGCAGAAAGAAATAAGCCCGAAAATATTATTTATTTAGGCTTCCTACCTGGACTTAAGGAAGCTGATAAGAACCAAATTAATTATTACCTATCCCCGATAGTTGATGAACTTAAGGAATTATGGGAGGGATAGAGAATTCCCAAAACATATGAAAATAAAGATGGGCTCGATATAAGAGTTGCAATATTAGTAAGTTCTTCCGATATTCCAGCTACACAAAAGTTATTTGGGCATGGATCTGCAGTAATGAAATATCACAGGTGCCCGAAAAGAAGCTGATATAGTGAGAAGTTCAAAAAAACTCATTATAGTGGTATGCATGATTATGAACAATGGATTACAGAATCTGCAGATCCCAAAAACATAGACAATATGCTCAAGAATGGCTTAAATGCAGTGATGTTCTCTGGAAGTTGAAAGCACTATTGGACTTCCAATTCCAATCCTTCCAATAGGCTTCCAATTCCAATAAATTTTCATTGGAAGAATTGGAAGATATTTATTATAAGATACATGACATAAATATTATAGAAATTTATTAAATTTTATTATATAATTTATTAAATTTTATTAGTTTAACATTGTATTTGTAAGAATTAAACAAATTTTTAATTCCTATTTGTTTTTTATTAATTATTGAATATTCATATTCATTTAAAAGAGTATATTAGAAGCATTAAAAATATTGGAACTTCAATTATTATATACAATAGCCAAAGTATTTGATTGGAAGATTTCAATGCACGTGAGACATT
Source organism: Diversispora epigaea (assembly GCA_003547095.1). Lineage (NCBI taxonomy): Eukaryota > Fungi > Glomeromycota > Glomeromycetes > Diversisporales > Diversisporaceae > Diversispora > Diversispora epigaea. Next base: position 117,011 of record PQFF01000332.1, on the reverse strand, counting down.
AGAACTTCCAATTCTTCCAATCGAACTTCCAATGGAACTTCCAATTCCAATAAAATTTCATTGGAAGCACATTTTGAACATCACTGCTTAAATGTGACACCAGAGGAACAAAAGAAGCTCATTTTAAAATAAACGGAATGCAATGGTCTGAATTGCTTCGTCTCCCTTACATGGATCCGATCAGATTTGTAGTAGTGAATCCAATGCATTGTTTGTTCCTTGGGATTGCAAAATGGATTATTCAATCCATATTTATTAAAGAAAATAAGCTAAATTCTGAGCAACTTTGTACAGCACAAAAGAGGATGGATAACGTTCAACTTCCATCTGATATTGGTCGAATCCCTCCAAAAATTGCTATCGGAGAAAGATTTTCAGAGCTCACTGCTGACCAATGGAAGACCTTTATTATGATATATGCAACAACAATTTTATGGAACATGTTAGATGATAATGATAGAAAGATATTGGGACATTTTGTTCGGGCGTGTAACTTATTGGTTGCTAGATTTGTTACTGAAGATGATTTACAAGAAGCCCAAGAAAGATTAAGGGATATGTCAATAAATATAGAAAGAACCTATGGGCCTAAATTTGTTTATAGTTTTTGGTTATTCCCGTACGAGCGATTAAATGGATATATAGGTAAGCCGCACATATCGGGTGTACAAAATTATAATAAATAAAATTTTAACACAAATCTTTTCATAGGTTTATATTCTAATAGTAATCGGCAGATCGAACCCGAACTTATGCGAATTGTTCTTAAAAATTCACTTGTGGATTATCATCTTTCATGTCAATGGACATTTGGTCTCTTGGAGAATTCTCTTAAATTTCTTGCACCAAAGAAAGTTGCTGGCAGCTTAGCTATAACTAATGAATTTGATAGAGAAGAGTTACAGTATTTCATCTCCCTGAGACATGACACGTCCAATAAAATCTATGGCACTGAATATATACCAGGACGTATGCTAACACCTTCACATGAAAAGATAAATATTCCTAAAGAGGTTCAAAAAATATTATGCAAATGGTATGTAACATTATATAATAGAAAAAAGAAAGATGTGAACGCATGTATGGAAGTAACTATGAACCAACATGCACGATTAATAATAGGTAATGAAATATTTGGGTCCAAGATCACTGGACGACATGAAAATAATGCAATTATATTAGCGAAGTGGAAAGCATATAGAGATGGAACAAGTGATATTTATCCTGGGGAGGTACAATATTACTTCGAACATACTCTAACACTTCCAAAAGGACCCAAAACACATCTTTTAGCATATGTCAAATGGTATAAAAATGCGCCTTCCTCTAGTATACGATTTAAGCATAAATTTATGGAGCCTGAAGTATCCAATACTGAGTTGTGGAATGGAAAATACTATGAGGAAGGTCAAGATTCAATTATTGCAGTGCATAGAATATATGGTCGAGCCATTAAAATAAACTATTGGACGGGGAATAAGAATAAGAATAATTATGTTTCAATAATACCATTGAATCGAAGATTTAATGTTTAATTTTAATTTTATTTATTTATTAATTAATAATAAAGAGATTATCTAATACAATGAGCATATCAAACAATAACTAAACTTTAAAGTATATCTAATTTTATGCAAGAAAACTTGAATTTTAAGTATATGCATCTGATAGGTTGTATAACATATAAGCCAAAAATATCAAATCGTGTGCCTGATAGGAAAAAACCTGAATAAAATTTTTAATAAATCAGGTGTCCGATATATACCCGATTATACTTGCATGCAAAATTATTTTGGGGCCCCGAAATTGCAATTTTGGAGAAAAAAGTCGAAATAGTTTTTCATAGAAGACGAAATTATTTTACTTAAAACCTAAAATTTTTTGACCACCCAGATTTATTCTTTGATTGAAGATACACATAACTGGGTACTTTTTTTACTTCCATATATAGAATAGATTCTGCATAAATTTCAAAAAGTCGAAATACCTCAAAAATCTAAAATCAATTTTGGGAACATGTATATGTTGTGCCTCAGACTAACGCTTGCGTCAGATTGCAGCTGAGGCGCGTCAGGTGTCGATTGTCGAATGAGGTGCGTGATCTTTCGATCGTTCGTTTGAGGCGCATCAGTTGCAATCTGACGCATAATAATTATTTCAATTGTCAGGTGAGGTGCGTAACCTGTCGTTCACCTATAATCTCGAATCTTTAAATTTAAATTATTTATTCCCTAAATTTAAAATACTTTCGTTTTATATTTATTTTAAATTAAGTAATTCATTTATTTGAGGCACGTCAACACGCAGCATGATGATAATAAAAAAATTTTATTTTTGCCTTCATTACTTTTTGGTACCTTCTTTGGCACTTTCTTTGACATCATTTTTGATACTATATTCAGCATTTTCAGTTACCTTTTTGATATTTTCTTCTATTCAAAACCTTTGGTGGCAATATGGAATATGCCTTTGTTAGCAGAAACACTCTTGATCAAATTGTAGAAGGTTATATATTAAACCTTCCTAAACCAAAGCAAAAAAAAAGTTTAATAGATAATGAACTCCTAAATAAAATAAAAACTATTTTAACAAATTCACAAAATGCCTCTCTTTATGATAAAAACACTTGTGATTGGGCTAAAAAAAGGTTTAGAGTTGAGGAAATCGTACCTGGAGATTATTGAGTAGTTGTAAAAGCTACAAATAATCCTGTATTAACTAGTGAGAAATTGTATGAGGTCTTATGCCAAACCCATAGTGAAATTACACAGCATGGCGGGCAAAAACAGACATGGAAGTCTATACAAGAGAGATGGAGCTGGGTAAAACAAAGTATAGTCGAACAATTTGTCAATAATTGCACAATATGTGCTGTTAGAAAACCATCATTTCATCCCTTGGCAGCTAAGCCAATAATTGCAAAGAATTTTTTATCTCGTGTTCAGGTAATTTTATATTATAAATTGTGATTTGGTAAAAAAATTTTTATTAAATAAAAAATTTTTTTTTGTAAATGGATTTAATCGATCTCTCTTTTGATCCAGATGGAGAATTTAAATACATATGTCATGTAAGAGATTATTTTACTCGATTTTCTTGGGCCCGGGCACTTACTTCTAAAAGAGCAATCGAAGTTGCATCTTTTCTATTTGATCTCTTCCATTTGATTGGATCATCTCCAACTATATTACAATCAGACAATGGGAAAGAGTTTGTTGCGCAAGTTATTAAAGATCTTGTTGAATTATGGCCATCAGTAACTATTATTAATGGACGACCTCGGCATCCTCAGTCTCAAGGACTTGTTGAACGTGTTAATGGAATTTTAGAACAAAAACTAGGTAAATGGAAAGAAAATACTGGTCGAAATGACTGGTCATTTGGTTTAAGATTTGTTGTTATGGCTATGAATAATTCATGATGTCGATCACATAAAAAAACGCCTTATGAACTTGTCTACGGAGATACACCTCGTGGAAATAATACTTTAGTTAGTGAATTACTCAAAAATGGCATTTGTAATGAAGAAGAAATTCCAGATACAATTGATATTCAAAGTGATTCTATAACAAATTTAGACGAAGATATAGATGGTAAATTTTATTTTTTATTTATTTTATTTATTT
>PQFF01000332.1:91296-112315 GCA_003547095.1 Diversispora epigaea | reverse complement strand
AAAAGATGGCCAATCAAATGTTAAAAAAAAGAAAATTAACTGATTTAGAAATTGGTGATCTAGTTCGAATAAAAATTCCAAAAATTGATCGGTTTGGTATTGATCGCTCTAGCCTTCCTTGTAAAATTATAGAGAAAACTGATAACCAACGTTACCAACTAGGATGCAAATATGGAATAATCAATGTAAGCTATTATATAGGTGAACTTGAAGCACTTGGAACTACTACATACCCTGAGCTTGATGAGATCCCATCAAATCAAATATCTGTTCGAGAGGCAGCAAGACTCCAGAGTGTTAGACCGGTATCATGCTCTATCTGTAATTGCAAGGGTCCATGTAATAGCAACAGATGCAAATGTAAAAAGGAGAAAGCGAAATGTACAAGTAGATGTCACAGTGGGCAGTCATGTTCAAACAAAAATTAGATAGTTAGAAATATAATTTTATAAATTTAGCATTATTATAATGAATAGTTTTAATTTGTAATACAGTAATACTTGCCTTGATTTTAAAATAGAATAAAGATTTTATAATCGTTGCTAAAGAAAAATTATTTATTTTTTATTATTTTATTTTCATAATTTTTACTAATCCCTCCTTAATTATAAGTTAAAATCGAATATAGCATGTAATATTTTTTAAAAAAGATTTACAATAAGTTTGTATCACAAACGATTATATGATTTATTTCTTAAATAGCAGTAAAACGAAAGTATATATTTTAAAAAGAAACAGTATTTAAAGGTTCAAGATTATAGGTGAACGACAGGTTACACACCTCACCTGACAATTGAAATAATTATTATGTGTCAGATTGCAACTGATGCGCCTCAAACGAACGATCGAAAGATCACGCACCTCATCCGACAATCGACACCTGACGCGCCTCAGCTGCAATCTGACGCAAGCGTTAGTCTGAGGCACAACATATATACCCGATATTACTATTTATTATCATGTACCTGATATTGAAGGTAATATCGGGTGTCTGAAATAATAATAATTAATATCGCTGCCATATTGGGTGCATTATAAAATTTACAAAAAAAAACCCTAGATATTGGGTGCCCGATATATATAAAAATATTATTCGCACTCGATAGGTACCCTATAAGTACCCGATAGGTGCCTGATAGGTGCCCGATATTTGGATTTTGACCTGTGACAGTGAAAAAGAGTTTTATATCAATAATATTAAACTGAATAGGTTCCAAGTTGAGGGTATTTTTTGCCAACCGATTTACTTGTTCGTTAAATATCATTCTACTATGTGCCTTGACTTTGAATAATATAACTGAAAGACCCTTTGTCCTAACAGTTTCTAATATTTTGAGCCAAACAACATGATTGTTTAGCCTGAGCCATTGTCGAGTTGTTGGGGGCTTTGACGTGATATACTTGAATATGTCGATACATGTTTGACTATCTGTGTTAATTTTTACTTTACATTGTGAAGGGGCTGTAAGTAAAGCTGTAAAAATAGCAATGACTTCAGCATGACTAGAAGAAGGCCATGATGAGACCCCACATGAAAAAGTTGAGAGTAACTGTGAGCCTGATGTTTGTATCCAAGCTGAATCCATACACATATGCTGAGTACCTTGTTCAGTTAAAAATCTATCAGAATAAAATTCTAAATATTGTGCTGACAGGTTGTTACAAAGTGCAATAGAAAGGAGAGAATTATAATGTTGGGAAGCTATAAATTTTTCGATTAATGCGATTTCAGGAATTTGTGATATAACAATTGTTGGAAATAAGTTGATTATGGGTGTATTATATTGGTTATAAATATGATTTTTAATGGAGGAAAAATTACAAGGCAACTTAAATTTCCATTGAGTTCCTTTAAGTTTTATAAGTCCTGTTATCGCAACAGGTATAAGATCTGAAGGAGTACTAAATGAACAAGATATGTTATTGGTGTCAGACTCTGACTTATTGCAACAATTAATTTTTTAAAAAATTTGTAGTTAACAAAAAAACTCCGAGCCTTGCGGAGTACTTTGTGTGCACGAGTGAAAACGTCGATTTTCGAAGTTTGTAAGGTACCCCCCATAAGCATTGCAGCAGAAGCCCCGAAAATTAGTGCGTGGAAAAAGAACTCCGTCATCTCAAACAGTTTTCGAAAATTATTTGATAAAGTTGATGAAGACGAGGAGGATACTTATATGACTCAAATAATTAAAAACGTCTGGCCCAAGAAAAAAAATATTCCAAATTTACAAATCGCCTGGGTGATTTCCATTGCAGAAATTATTCTTAACCCAAATAATGAAAACATCAAAATATCTGAGGAAATAATAAAACCAGTTCTTTTAAAAAATCTAGTAAGTAAATTCTATATTATGTCAGATTTTTAAAATTTTTGAAAACTAACGAAACTTTAAAAAAATAGAATAAAATTGAAAATAATGAAAGTTTTGAATACGAATCCGACTCTCCCGAAAGACTAGAAGTAGCTCCCAAAAGGCTAGCAGCTCCCAAAAAATCAGCAGTTCCCGAAAGACCAGCAGCTCCCAGAAGTAATAAAAGAATTACTGAAATCGAAACCTCGCGAAAAGAAAAGAAAAAAATAAGATCCATAANGTTTTATAAGTCCTGTTATCGCAACAGGTATAAGATCTGAAGGAGTACTAAATGAACAAGATATGTTATTGGTGTCAGACTCTGACTTATTGCAACAATTAATTTTTTAAAAAATTTGTAGTTAACAAAAAAACTCCGAGCCTTGCGGAGTACTTTGTGTGCACGAGTGAAAACGTCGATTTTCGAAGTTTGTAAGGTACCCCCCATAAGCATTGCAGCAGAAGCCCCGAAAATTAGTGCGTGGAAAAAGAACTCCGTCATCTCAAACAGTTTTCGAAAATTATTTGATAAAGTTGATGAAGACGAGGAGGATACTTATATGACTCAAATAATTAAAAACGTCTGGCCCAAGAAAAAAAATATTCCAAATTTACAAATCGCCTGGGTGATTTCCATTGCAGAAATTATTCTTAACCCAAATAATGAAAACATCAAAATATCTGAGGAAATAATAAAACCAGTTCTTTTAAAAAATCTAGTAAGTAAATTCTATATTATGTCAGATTTTTAAAATTTTTGAAAACTAACGAAACTTTAAAAAAATAGAATAAAATTGAAAATAATGAAAGTTTTGAATACGAATCCGACTCTCCCGAAAGACTAGAAGTAGCTCCCAAAAGGCTAGCAGCTCCCAAAAAATCAGCAGTTCCCGAAAGACCAGCAGCTCCCAGAAGTAATAAAAGAATTACTGAAATCAAAACCTCGCGAAAAGAAAAGAAAAAAATAAGATCCATAAGAAAAGATGAAAAAAACGATGATGATGACGACGAAGCTGACGAAGTCGACAAAGCTTACGAAGCTAACGAAACTTACGAAACTGACGAAGGTGACAAATATTATAATGAAATAATAAATATTGATGAAAGTGAGGAGAAATAATAAAAAATTAATTTTTAAATATTTATATATTTCGAAAATTTTTGTAAATATTAAAATTAATATAAATAAAATAATAGTAATATTTGAAATACCACAATAAAATAATAATTATTAATAAATTATAAAATATAAAAAATTTGCCTGTATATAAATGCAAATTTTAAAAATTTAGCGAAATGTTATGAAAATTTTTGCGGAAATTTTTGCGAAAATATTGCGAAATATTGTGGAAATTTTTGCGAATATTGTGAAAATATTGCGAAATATTGCGAAATATTGCGAAATTTTCTTGTGCAAACCTCCGAAATGAAAATTTGTGCAAATTTTCGCCTATTAAAATTTCCTGATGCAGTTGCGGTAGTTGGAGTAGTTCTATGAGAAAAACGTTTCTTGTAGTTGGGCATGATTCTCTTAAGCCAAATTTGAATTCTCATTTATTAATATTATTTTTTTCATATTATTACGAAAGTGCATTATAACGTAAAGATATATATAGAATTTCATTATTAATATTAAGTACTAGTAGAAATAATCTCAAATATATTTACTTGAATTTAAAGAATTTTGGTATAAAAAAAATCAACGAAAAATAGAAAAAATAAGGTAATATGCGGTGCGGGAAGTTAAATGATAAAAAACATTATGAAGAATTGTATATTTAAAAGAATGTATTAGTTATTATTATTTTCATAAAGTGTAAAGTGTCGAAAGCATTTAATATCATACTTCTAGCATGTAAGATGAAAGGAGAATGAGATATTGATCTTCATTATATCAGGATTTACATTATATTTTGTAAACTGTATTACGGTTAGTTATATCAAGTATATCAATGCGCATTTATTGTCCAAAAAAGATTATAATCTTTATCTTTATTTCCTGTTATATCATGAAATATTGTATTCATTGTATTCTTATTTACCATAAATTATAGCAAGTGATAATGTCTTTATTTTCTTGTTATATCACGAAATATAATGAAAATAAAATAATAATTTTTATCAATTTATTGTATCTTATTTACCATAAATTATATTATGAAATATAAATAAAAATGAATATTCTTATTTACCATAAATTATAACTAGTGATATGTCTTTATTTTCTTGTTATATCACGAAATATAGTGAAAATAAAAAATAATTATTATCCAAAATAAAGAAAAATGAAAAATTTCAAATGATTTTTATAATTATTCATTATTAGATATTTATTGCAAGATATAGAAAAGCGAAACATTTGAATAATTTTCTTATTGTTGTAAAAAGGAAAAAAAATAAAATTAAAAAAATATATAAGTGTAATGAAAAAGAATAATTAAAAGTATCTTAAAATTTCAAAAAATTTAATTTTTAAAAAATGTCTACAAGTTATAAATGTCCTTATTGCAATATTCGTTATTTTTCTAACCGTAATTCATATTCTCAACATGTAAATAGATGTATTAACCTTTATGATGTTAGTACAGAAGAATCCAATACAGAAGTTTCAGAAGTCACTGATATGTTATTAGATAATGATGATTTTAATCGTATAGAAGAAAACTTACCATCAGGTTCAGAGATAACAGATCTATTTGAATATGGTGATTATGATGCTGATGCTTCAGTTTCATTAGAAGTTATCAGTAATATTCCAGAACGTTTTGAAGAAATTTTGTTCGAAAGTTTGCGAAATGAAGACTCAGATGTCGAAAATTTACAAAATGAAGATTCAAATATCGAACGTTTACAGAATAAAGACTTAGATGTCAGAAGTGAAAGTTCACGAAATGAAGATTTAGACGTTGAAGAGTTTCCAAATGAATCTTATGCCGATTTGATGACTCTTGTTACAAAATATAATTTAAATAACAAAGCCGGCAATGCAATTATCAAATTTTCTAATAAGCATTCCAATTTATCCATTTCTCCCCTTCCTAAAAATATCAAAACTGGCTGAAAGTATATGGATAAAATGAATTTATCAAGAATACTTTATAAATTATCAACCAGTTATAAAATGTATAGAAAATCTTTTATCAAATCCGGAAATTTCCCAGCTTTTTGTGTATGATTACAAAAAATTGGAGGTAAAAAATTTTATTCATTGTTTATACTGACACAAGTTAAAGATCATTAAACATATTATACATATTATTATAGATTGAAAATGAACAATCATATGGAGAACAATATACTGGAAACTGGTGGAAAAAAGCGAAAGAATCAATCCCATCGGTAGCACACATTTTGTCCATCATCCTTTATTCAGATGCAACTACAACTGACACCTTGGGTAAGGGGTCACTTCATCCTATATATATTTCTCTTGGCAATATTCCCACATGGAGAAGAAATAAAGAAGATGCTAAACAGTTATTGGGATACCTTCTGATTTTATCTGCTAAAGATGAAAGAGAAAAAAATCCTCTGAATTTAAAAAATTAGTTCGCGAAACCTTTCACAATTCTATTAAATTTTTTTTGGATCTATTATTTACAAATGATGATGATGATGGCGATGGCATTGAATTAAAAATTGATAACGAAATTTTCTGGTTTTTTCTGAGAGTTTCCACAATAATATGCGATTGACCAGAAGCATGTACTTTTTCGTTAACTTATAAATCAACAAATTCAAACTATCCTTGCCATTTTTGTCTAGTATCAAAAGAAAATTTAAATAATACACGTTTAAGGGATGATAAAATATGTTGCAATATTATAATAACGGTACAACTGAAAAAGCTAGTTTGGAACCAGTTTTCAATTATTATTGGAATATTCCGTAAGTTTTCGTAATACTCTTTTATATTGTTAAGTACATTNAAGAAATTTTGTTCGAAAGTTTGCGAAATGAAGACTCAGATGTCGAAAATTTACAAAATGAAGATTCAAATATCGAACGTTTACAGAATAAAGACTTAGATGTCAGAAGTGAAAGTTCACGAAATGAAGATTTAGACGTTGAAGAGTTTCCAAATGAATCTTATGCCGATTTGATGACTCTTGTTACAAAATATAATTTAAATAACAAAGCCGGCAATGCAATTATCAAATTTTCTAATAAGCATTCCAATTTATCCATTTCTCCCCTTCCTAAAAATATCAAAACTGGCTGAAAGTATATGGATAAAATGAATTTATCAAGAATACTTTATAAATTATCAACCAGTTATAAAATGTATAGAAAATCTTTTATCAAATCCGGAAATTTCCCAGCTTTTTGTGTATGATTACAAAAAATTGGAGGTAAAAAATTTTATTCATTGTTTATACTGACACAAGTTAAAGATCATTAAACATATTATACATATTATTATAGATTGAAAATGAACAATCATATGGAGAACAATATACTGGAAACTGGTGGAAAAAAGCGAAAGAATCAATCCCATCGGTAGCACACATTTTGTCCATCATCCTTTATTCAGATGCAACTACAACTGACACCTTGGGTAAGGGGTCACTTCATCCTATATATATTTCTCTTGGCAATATTCCCACATGGAGAAGAAATAAAGAAGATGCTAAACAGTTATTGGGATACCTTCTGATTTTATCTGCTAAAGATGAAAGAGAAAAAAATCCTCTGAATTTAAAAAATTAGTTCGCGAAACCTTTCACAATTCTATTAAATTTTTTTTGGATCTATTATTTACAAATGATGATGATGATGGCGATGGCATTGAATTAAAAATTGATAACGAAATTTTCTGGTTTTTTCTGAGAGTTTCCACAATAATATGCGATTGACCAGAAGCATGTACTTTTTCGTTAACTTATAAATCAACAAATTCAAACTATCCTTGCCATTTTTGTCTAGTATCAAAAGAAAATTTAAATAATACACGTTTAAGGGATGATAAAATATGTTGCAATATTATAATAACGGTACAACTGAAAAAGCTAGTTTGGAACCAGTTTTCAATTATTATTGGAATATTCCGTAAGTTTTCGTAATACTCTTTTATATTGTTAAGTACATTCTAACTTTATATTATTTTTAATTTAGAAATATAAATGTTTACGTTGCCACTGTACCCGATAGAATGCATCACTTGGATTTAGGTTTGTATCGCTACCAAATAGAGTTTACTAAAAAATTATTATTTGAAGCTGAAGGAAGATCATTAGTGGATAAAATGAACTGGAGAATTATATTAATTCCGAGGCATTCGGAACTAAAAATATTTTCGGGAGGATTACAATCGATAGCTCTTTTAACAGCAGATAATTATAGAAATATTATGAAGGTGATGATATTTGTAGTTGATGATTTATTAAATAAGGATCTTTCGGAAGGTTACGTGAAATGGAATGAAATGTACTTATTAAGTCGACAGGAAACGTTTAAAGAAAGTGATCTGAAAAATTTTCAGGAAGCAATTGAAAAATGGGCTAATCTATTTATTAAATTATTTGGTCAATTTTCGAATTCTGATTTTAAACTGCCAAAGTTACATTCATGGGTTCATCATATTGTTGATACTATTCGTGAATTCGGAGTCATAAATGGATATACTACAGAAACTTACGAAGCTTTACACAAGACATCTGTTAAAATTCCATATCGTCTCAGTAATAAAAAAGATGTGGAAGAGCAAATGATGAAAACCGTAAATATTAACATAAATTATCATGTAAAATTATAAAAATAACGGAAAATCTCTAATAAAAAATTTTTTTATTTAGATACGGAGAAAAGTGATAATTAAGCAAAACAACTTTTAAAAAAAGTTCAAAACTCTGCTCAAATTTAATTATTCTTCGAAGTTATTTGAATTTGATATTTCAGAAGCTTTTGAATTTATTGATAAATATAAAAATGAAACAAATTTAGATGAAAAAATGATAAAAGGCTTAGACCATTTTATTCAAAGTTTGGACTCATATTTTGATCTGCTTAAGATTTCAACTGTACAGGGTTGTCACATAAAAATATATAGATCTGTAACTTTGGAAAATCGTGCAATATTATGTACAACAAACATGTTTCACAAGTGACCATGGTTTAGTAATATCTCTGTAACTATGAATGATGAAGAACTTTTTTGTTACGCACAGGTATATATTATTACAATAATTCTAATTAATAAAATATGTAAATTATTTGACTTTATTTTATTTTATTTATTTAGACATTACTTATAACAGAATTATTTTTAAAGAAAGAAAAATCATTGCATCTTGCACTTGTACAATGGTACGATTTTATATCTAAAAGAACTCCATTTGTTTATGGCTGTCCTTTGTTGAAATTAATGGAGGTATATAATTTTATAGAAATAGAAGCAATAGAAGATATAGTTCATATAGTTCCTCGATTTGATAAAATTAATGAATATTTAGTAAATAAATATCTATTTTAAGTTGTATTATTTCTATACGTGTTGCCCAAATCCCAAATAATTTGGGATTTGGGACTCCAAAATGCATAAATTACTAGTATTTGGGATTTCGGCAAAAAATATTAATTATAATTTGGAATTTGGGATTTGGGATTTCGGCATTTGGAATTTCGGCATTTGGATTTTGAATTTGGGCGGCAGGTATAATTATTTCGGAATGTTCTGTATTATTATATTTTTAATAAATTCAATCTTTATTTCACATTTATCCACATTATTTTTAAAAATATTATTGATTTATTTTGAATTGCTATTCCGAGATATAATTTACCTTCATGTACTACTCTTTCTAATAAATTATTGGATCAAGAAACTTTACGAATTGAAAAAAAAATTGATAATGAATTGGAAAAAAGTAACCATTTAATTATTAGTAAGTAATATTTAATCTATATTAAACATATTATATTTTTATAACAATATTAATTATTGTTATTAGGTCTTGATAGATGGACCTCTCCAAGATATGATTCTATTTATAATTATATTATAACTACTTCAACAAGAAAAGAATATCTTATAAAACTCAAATCATACAATATAGAAAAACAAACTGGAACATTCATGGCAGAAAAAATTCAAAAAGTAATGCAAAATATTGGAATAGAAAAGTTCGCAGCAATTGTAACCGATCATGGAGCAAATTTAAGAGTTGCACGACATATTATATATGAAACAAATCCTTTTATTTTAAATTTAAGATGTATAGCTCATGCAATTAATTTAATTGTTTCGAATTTTGCAGAAATTGAATCTGTTAAAAAAATTATTTCTAACTGTGGTAGTATTATTGGATTTTTTAATAATTCACATGCTGCACATGGATATTATAAAGAACAATTAAATATAATGAAAATTAAAGGAGGCGAAATTCAATCTTATTGCAAAACGAGATGGGNATGATTCTATTTATAATTATATTATAACTACTTCAACAAGAAAAGAATATCTTATAAAACTCAAATCATACAATATAGAAAAACAAACTGGAACATTCATGGCAGAAAAAATTCAAAAAGTAATGCAAAATATTGGAATAGAAAAGTTCGCAGCAATTGTAACCGATCATGGAGCAAATTTAAGAGTTGCACGACATATTATATATGAAACAAATCCTTTTATTTTAAATTTAAGATGTATAGCTCATGCAATTAATTTAATTGTTTCGAATTTTGCAGAAATTGAATCTGTTAAAAAAATTATTTCTAACTGTGGTAGTATTATTGGATTTTTTAATAATTCACATGCTGCACATGGATATTATAAAGAACAATTAAATATAATGAAAATTAAAGGAGGCGAAATTCAATCTTATTGCAAAACGAGATGGGCACATTATATACTACAGCTGATTCTATTACACAATCAAAACCAGTATTTTATTGGGTAAAAATATTTAAATTTATTATTTATATGTTTATTTTATAATTTATTTTATTTATTTTATATAATTTATTTTATTTATTTGTTTTTTTTTTATTTTTTAGATTTTAGAAAATTATCCAGAAGTAATTACAAACAAAAATGTATTTACTTTACTTCAAAATGAAGAGTTTTATTCAAATTGTTATCAAATAGCATCTATTCTTAAACCAGTAAAAGAGTTAACGAATATTCTCGAAGCACGAAATGCAAATTTGGCCAATTGTTTTATTGGATTAATAAAACTCAGTGCAAAAATTAATCAAATTCAATTTGGAAACCCATGGAAATCTATAATTATTTCTAATGTAGCACCTTACAATCTACCTTATGATGCTCATAGAGAAACCCCAATGAAATGGTGGTTAAGTATTAATGTTCAAGAAGATGAAACTGACCAATTACAAGAGTTAGCATTGTTATTGTTTTCAATTGTTCCATCTTAAGCTGTCTGTGAGAGAAATTTTTCAATGCTCAAGTGGTTTTTTGGAGAACGGCGTTGTTACCGGATAGAATTACCATAACAGAAATATATCAAATCATATAACCATTATATTATTTAACCTTGTATTTTATTAGAAATAATTATTTAACAAATGGAATATAAATATCAAGATAGTAATTTTATTAATAATGATTAGTAATAATTAACAACATTTATTAACATGTAAATAGGAAGTCAGAAAGTTTAGTTACACAAAAATGTAAGTAACACAAGTCACATGTTCACATGATATAGTTACACAAATATTATATAACTATTATTAATTATCATTAATTAGTATTATTTAGTATTAATTATCATTACATAATATTAATTAACATTAATAATTAGTATAACTTATAGTATATATTTAGTAAGTCATATAGTAAATATATTAACCAATAGTATTAACACACAGTAGTGGCACAGTAGTATAACAAGTATAAAAAGGAACTTATTCGACTTGGTTCCTTTAGCTTTTAGCAGTTCAGCTTTTTAGCTCAGAGCTTTTGAAACTCAAGGAAATTGGAAGTTAATATTATAATTATAAAAATATAATTGTATTATTAGGAAGTAATCATTAAATAAAATATTAATAAATATTAAATAAAATAATTAAAGAGATTTATTATCGTATTTATTTGATATAATGTTTATTAAAATTGTTTAATAAAGGAAGTGCTAATAAATTAAAGATGATATCTTTAATAAAAGATGGAAGTATTTAAAGTATGAATTATAAGAAAGTTATCTATAAAGGAAGTTCATAATAAAGGAAGTTCTAAGATAAATAATAAAAGGATTTATTATTAAAGGAAGTTATTAATAAATGAAATTATTAATAAAAGTAAAGATTAATAATGAAGTATTAATGGAAGTAACGAAGTTGTAATGACTTGAAAGAATAATTAGTTTGTTAGTTCTAACTAAAAACTAACTGGTGCCTTCTAAAAGTAAAGTAATAACCAAACTGAAAGTCTTGTACCTAACGGGAAAGACTATAAACTCCTTAAAAGAACCGTAAGTGGGATGTAAAAAAGTACACCCGCGACAGCGTACAAATTTAAATTTATCAAAAATAGAATCCATGGCAAAAATTCGATCTTACTACATATCCAACATAGATAAAGAAATACAATTTCGTAATAAGGATTTAAGTGAAAGTGAATTACGTAAGAATATTAATGAATCTGTAATCACTTACGATATATTTGAAAAAAATGGAATTTTGGAAAGAGATGAAGATGATGAGAGAAACAGAAATTTAAGAGAATTAGAAGAGACCCCTGAAGATGAAAATGTATCATCTATTAGCTTAAATATAAATCAATTTGTCGACTTAACATTGCCTGCATTTTTATCCACAGGAGATAGTTTATTTGGATTTACTAATAATAGGCAAAATACAAATCAAAGAAGTAACAATTTCGGTAATATGGAATATGATCCAATTAGATTAGCACAAAGGGTATTAAATGAGAACTAAAAATAGTAAAAGCGATTTTATTATTTTAACATTTATTATTTGATGTAATAATTAAATATAAATAAATCTATAAATAAAAAAATTTAAATGGATTTTATTTTTCTTTAATAATAAATAAATAAATTTTTTATTAACAATTATAATAATTTTATTACATAATCACTCCGAATTTTACAAGAATTCTTTCCTTCAATATACAACAAACTTATCTTATTATCCACAATACAAATAAATTATGACTGTTTTTTAATTTTCAAAAATTACCACTATTTCATCTATAAGAAATACTTTATACTATTATTGTTGCTATTACTATTATTTCTCCAGTTATTATTTCTATAGTTTTTCTGACTTCGATTATTATAATTTTGTATTATTATAGTCTACATTTGTGCTATTTTAATTTTCAATTCATTTATCTCAGTCAATTCTTCTTTGTTTTTATTTCCTTTTCATATTTCCTGTTTGATTTACTTTCTTACTTTAGGTTCGATAACAATAAAAAAAAATGAACTATTAATATAATTCAGTATAAAAACAAACAAAGAAAAATATATTACTTAACATCTACCATCATGGAATCTAGAGAATAAGACATATATATTACTTAATGCCTATAATCTACCATCATAAATCTAGAGAATTAATATTCTACTTCGCAACAAAGATAAACATCAAAAATTATACATACCATCTATATAAAAACAAACGAAGAAAAATATATTATTTAACATCTACCGTCATGGAATCTAGAGAATAAGATATATTACTTAACACCTACAATCTACTATCATAAATCTAGAGAATAAGACAATTAATATTCTACTTCCATCCATATAAAAACAAATGAAGAAAAATATATTATTTAACATCTACCGTCATGGAATCTAAAGAATAAGACATATTACTTAACGCCTACAATCTACCATCATAAATATAGAGGGTAAGACGATTAATATTCTACTTCCATCCATATAAAGACAAACGAAGAAAAATATATTATTTAACATCTACCATCATGGAATCTAGAGAATAAGACATATTACTTAACGCCTACAATCTACCATCATAAATATAGAGAATAAGACAATTAATATTATTAATATTCTACTTTGCAACAAAGATAAGCATCAAAAATTATACATACCATCTATATAAAAACAAACGAAGAAAAATATATTATTTAACATCTACCGTTATGGAATCTAGAAAATAAAAGACAAATTACTTAACACTTACAATCTACCATTATAAATCTAGAGAATAAGACAATTAATATTCTACTTCCATCCATATAAAAACAAACGAAGAAAAATATATTATTTAACATCTACCGTCATGGAATCTAGAGAATAAGACATATTACTTAACGCCTACAATCTACCATCATAAATATAGAGAATAAGACAATTAATATTATTAATATTCTACTTCGCAACAAAAATAAGCATCAAAAATTATACATACCGTCCATCTCTTGTATCTCTTGTATTAAAAAACGTTGGACATTCTAATCTTCAACTAACTTACAATATCCATTATCAATGTTAAAATAAATATTATTATAAGAATAGCCAAGGGTATAATCCCTGGGTTATTAATAAATATAATTAATTATCGATCATCGTTAAATTTGAATTATATTGGTGAACCTATTTCTCCAATTTCACCCACCAATTCACCATATTTCACCAATATCACCAGTTTCACCAATATCATATATTTCACCAATATCACATATTTCACCAGGTGAATAGATTGACTTTCGAGATACACCATTGGTGCACCAGTTTCACCAGTTACACCAGGTGAAATTAATTAGTTCTGCCTGCATTCTTAATACTTATATCAGAAATTAAATATAAATGTTCTAGTGCGTCCAAAATACACCGATCTATAGCGTCCTACGAACACCACCTACGTTCATATAGCGTATTAAATATGCTGTTCTAGTGCGTTCTCCGAACACTTCATATATATAGTGTACTAGAACGCACTGTTCTAGTGTGTTCTCTGAACGTTTCGTATATATAGCGTACTAGAACGTACCGTTCTAGTGCATTCTCCGAACGTTTCGTATATATAGCGTACTAGAACGCACCGTTCTAGTGCGTTCTCCAGATGTTTCGTATATATAGTGTCCTAGAACGCCTCTATATAATTCCAGATGTAACATTACGGGGAAATCTCCGTAAAAAATTACGGAAATTTTACGTTTTGTAATAATTACAAAATATTACGCCTATTAAAATTTCTTGATGTATAATTTATAAATTTTATGAAGTTCTCCTTGAAAAATTCTAATTAAATATGTATTTAATATAGATAATTTTGTGGTATAGAATTATAATAACGTTGTATTACGTTTTAAATCAGTAATCAAATTTAGAAATTCACAAAGAAAATTGCTAAAGCTCACCGGTGGTGATTGTCACCATTGGGTAAAATTAAATTTACGTGGGCAAAGTTAAGGTTAGGGGTTGATCAAGGAATTATGTAATTTTGTCTGGTGGTGACAATCACCACCAGTGAGCTTTAGCAATACCCATTCACAAATATTAAAATATTTAAATGAATTATTTTATTAACCATTCCTATTAATTATTCATTTAACGATAATAATAACTTTTGCATGTCCTTTTTGTAATTGTGTTCTTTCAAACCATTTTGCTTACAGTCAGCACGTTAAAAGATGTTCTGAAAATTATACTTCAAGTAGTTTTGAAGAAATTTTTATTCAAAATGAATCCGATATCATTATGTCTGAGCAAGAAGTAATTAATATTAATGAAATATTATAAAATTTGTTATATAATATTAATAATTTTTAATAATACTTTATTTATATAGGATAATAGTAAAGATAATCGAAATAATGAAATAATTTATATATCGGATGATGAATCTAGGTCTAGTCCAAGAAGCAACAGAATCAATGACATTATACAAAGTGTGAAAATTTCTTATTATAATCTTTCGATTATTATCAAATATATATAACCAATATAAATTATAAAGTTAAAATAAATGAATGTCCGCAAAATATTGATAGTCTAACATTTGAGAAACACGCATCTATACAATATGAAGAGTCCGTATCCAGAGAACCTGAATTTGAAACTGAAGAATCTAAATTCGAATCTGATAAAACTGAATCTGAATCTGATGAGACTGAATCTGAATCTGATAAAACCAAATTCGAATCAGATAAAACTGAAGAAGANTAATTTTTAATAATACTTTATTTATATAGGATAATAGTAAAGATAATCGAAATAATGAAATAATTTATATATCGGATGATGAATCTAGGTCTAGTCCAAGAAGCAACAGAATCAATGACATTATACAAAGTGTGAAAATTTCTTATTATAATCTTTCGATTATTATCAAATATATATAACCAATATAAATTATAAAGTTAAAATAAATGAATGTCCGCAAAATATTGATAGTCTAACATTTGAGAAACACGCATCTATACAATATGAAGAGTCCGTATCCAGAGAACCTGAATTTGAAACTGAAGAATCTAAATTCGAATCTGATAAAACTGAATCTGAATCTGATGAGACTGAATCTGAATCTGATAAAACCAAATTCGAATCAGATAAAACTGAAGAAGAAACTGAAACCATACCAAAATTTCTAAACAATATCTATTCTGATTTAATGACATTAATTATCCAACATAACCTAAATAATAAAGCTGGAAACACAATAATATGTTTTTTTAATAAACATTTAAACCTACCGACATCACCTCTTCCCAAAAACATAGAGCAAAGAAGAAAACTAATGGATAGGATGAAATTAATTAACTTATTAAACAAAGAAAAAGTAATTTTAAAATTGTATTAAAAATATTTTATCAATAAATGATATACATAATAATATTACGTTTAATTTTAAAAATAATCAGATAATTAATTTTAACAATATAATATTATAAATTATTATTTTTTAACACTATATACCATTTTATAGTCAAATAATAATAGAAATTACAACGAACAATATATCGCCAATTGGTAGGCAAAAACAGAAAAAACCATACCACTTGGTTCACATCTATTATCAATCATATTATATTCCAACGCTTCAACGATCGACACTCTCAGAAAAAATACTTTGCACCCCATTTTTATAACTCTGGGCAATATCATAACCTGGTGTAGAAATAAACCAGATGTAAAACAATTATTAGCATATTTTCCTATTATAAAAGTAAAAGATGATACTCAAAAAAAATCTGAAGAACATAGTTCGCAGAACTTTTCATAAATCTCTCAAATTTTTGTTGTCTCCGTTATATAACGAAAATAATGGTATAGAATTAGAGTTAAATAATAGAATATTGTGGTGTATCCCTAGAATTTCTATGATTATTTCTGACTGGCCTCGAAGCATGCACATTTTCATTAACATATAAATCAACACAATCAAATCACCCTGTCATTTTTGTCTCGCTTCTAAAGAAAATTTATCAAATATAAACTTAAATAGCAATCAAATAGAACCAAGATCTCATAATAAAAATAATATGGAAAAAAACGTTAGCATTGAAAAAGTTTGAAATAATAAAAGTATTAATAAAATTTAAAATTTAATTAAAATATCAACATATACATTGCTACAGTACCAATAGAATGTACTACCTTGATCTCAGCCTGTTTCATTATCAATTAAGCTTTACTAAAGCTTTAATTCTCGAACAATGTGGAAAATCCTTTATTGATAAAATGAATAATCGCGTTAAATTAATTCCCCACTATCAAAATCTTAAATCGTTTTCTAACAGTTTTTTACATCTTATCTTACTAACCACTTCAGAATACTAAAGCCTTATGAAAATAATGATTTTTATTGTAGACAATTTCTATCAAGACCAAATTTTATTAAAAATAACAAAATTACTGAAATATATTTAAAATGGAATAAAATGTATTTATTATCAAAAAAAGAAAATTATGAAGAATCTGATATTACTTGTCTGCAGGTAACAATATATATCTTTATACAATATTTTAATTTGTTGTATAACAATTTTTATTGAAATTTTCTCTAATTAATTTCAGGAATCGATAAATGAATGGACAAAACTTTTTGAAAATTTCTTAGATTACACGTAGTGTAAGTACACGAATACTAATTTGCAAATCTGCGTATATGCCAATTTTTTATAAAATGAAAATCAAACCCTTGCTTTTGGTTAGGGTAAGGGTTTGAAATTGGACAGAGTGTAGTTTATATCAAATTTTACAAGTAATTTTTTTTGCTAAAACCCAAAAGGTCATTTCATAATTGAAATTTTAAGATAAAAGCAATTTTTTAAAGAAAGCAATAATTATATGTTACACCTGATCATGCAATCTAATTGGCTTTTATTGTCCGGAGTGTAACGTAGGACTTTATGGTCTACGCACTATGAAAACTAATAACTCACACGTGATATCTGTCTGTTCACTTTCGAGAAGCTGATTGGGTGTTTACATGATCTGTCCTGTCACAAGATAATGTTTATATTATATCATTGTAACTTTTTTTAATTGTAATAAAAATCTTAAATTTTGCTCCGGACTTACAACGGTTCCTGTTTCCTAGTAATACCCTGTGTATGTACACACAGTGTACAAATAGAAATTCTTAAACTTTTTATTGAACTATTTGAAAAATATTCATTATCTAAGCTTCAATTTTCCAAATTATATTCATGGGTGTTCCATATTTGCTCTTCAATTCGTGAATTTGATGTCATTAATGGGCAGTATTGTACATTTTGTATGTCCCTAGGTTTTTTTACTGTCCCAATGTCCCATGTCCCACTGTCCCTACCCTTATTGGACTTATAAATATAAATTAAAACCAAAGCTTCTAACCGTTCGGTTTGAACCGAATCCGAACGGCTGGTTCTGGTTCCAGTTCGGTTTAGGTTCATTAAAATCTAAACCAGAAGATCTCTGTTCGGTTCAGTTCAGTTTTGGATTCTTTAGCCAAACCGAACGGAAAAATTGAAACCAAACCGAAATATTTTTGGTTTATAGTTTTTTTTTTGTTACACCATTTTTTATTTTTGTTGCCATTTTATCATTGTTTTTTTTGTCACTGTGCCGTTTCTATCCTGAACATTAATAAGTAAATAT
Organism: Diversispora epigaea; assembly: GCA_003547095.1. NCBI lineage: Eukaryota > Fungi > Glomeromycota > Glomeromycetes > Diversisporales > Diversisporaceae > Diversispora > Diversispora epigaea. Next base: position 93,918 of record PQFF01000332.1, on the reverse strand, counting down.
ATTTTTAATTTGATTTGATTTGATTTGATTTGATTTGATTTAATTTAATTTATTTAATTTGATTAATTTGATTAACAAATTCTACTTTATATACTGTATTTTATATTTTATATTATTTTATAAATAAATAGATGAATAATCTTATTCAAATATACATGAAAATATGTAAATTTTTATAATATTTTGAAACAAAAATAAAAATTATTGTTTATTACATAAAATTAAATTTAAATTTTTACAATTTCTATGCATTATTATTTTTATAATTAATTAATTATGCATTTTTATTACAAATTTATTATTTATAATAATTAAGCAAAAACTCCGACAAAAAAAATTTTGAACCGGTTTCGGTTCAGTTTCAGATTGATATTTTTAATTTCAATTCCAAACCGAACCAGTTCTTANTTAAAATCTAAACCAGAAGATCTCTGTTCGGTTCAGTTCAGTTTTGGATTCTTTAGCCAAACCGAACGGAAAAATTGAAACCAAACCGAAATATTTTTGGTTTATAGTTTTTTTTTTGTTACACCATTTTTTATTTTTGTTGCCATTTTATCATTGTTTTTTTTGTCACTGTGCCGTTTCTATCCTGAACATTAATAAGTAAATATATTTTTAATTTGATTTGATTTGATTTGATTTGATTTGATTTAATTTAATTTATTTAATTTGATTAATTTGATTAACAAATTCTACTTTATATACTGTATTTTATATTTTATATTATTTTATAAATAAATAGATGAATAATCTTATTCAAATATACATGAAAATATGTAAATTTTTATAATATTTTGAAACAAAAATAAAAATTATTGTTTATTACATAAAATTAAATTTAAATTTTTACAATTTCTATGCATTATTATTTTTATAATTAATTAATTATGCATTTTTATTACAAATTTATTATTTATAATAATTAAGCAAAAACTCCGACAAAAAAAATTTTGAACCGGTTTCGGTTCAGTTTCAGATTGATATTTTTAATTTCAATTCCAAACCGAACCAGTTCTTAAATTTTGGTTCAGTTTCAGTTCAATTTTAGAACCGAACCGAACGGTTACATTAGGAGCTTTAATTAAAACTTTATAAATATATGTAAAAATCAATTCTAAATAACTTTAATTAATGACTTAAACTAAGTTTTATAATAGAATTTTTTATAATTTAAAAAATTATTTTTGTCCCAAAATGTTTCAAGATGTCCTATGACAATACTGTTAATGGGTATATAACAGAAACATATGAAAGCCTCCATAAAGATTATGTCAAAAAGCCTTATAAAATAATGAAAATTGTAAGTATTCTTTTTTGGTAAAAATCGTTATATAACGTTATTAAATTTATATTAACACATTTTTTTTTAGATTCGTCGCAAAGTTATCATAACAGAAAGTTCCTCAAAAGAAATACCAAAAACTCCAATAGCATTAAAATATTCAAAAAAATTATATGAATTTGACTTTGAAAAATTCTTGAAGTGTTTAGATGCATACCTAGATTTCTATGATCAAAAACTAAAATTTCGCATATATAGTGGTGTAATGTTAAAATATGGTGCAAAAATGTGTGCAAACAATAAATTCCATAAAAGACCTATATTCAGTAATATTGCAGTTGAAATGAATCCAGATGAAATCTTTGAATACACATCAGATAATGGCTCAGGTAAAGATCAAAATTAATATCTTGTGAAATAATGATAAATATTTAATTATTATTAATATTTTATAAATAGGTTCTTTTAATAACTGAAATAATAATGAATTATGAAGAACCAATGCATTTTGCACTCGTGCAATAATATGATTTCAAATCATTGGTAAATCTATATTTATATGAATGTCCATTATTAGAAAAAACAAATATATTTAATTTAATAGAAATAGAAGCAATAAATGATATAATACATATTATTCCACGTTTTAATATAAATAACGAATTTTTAGTAAATAAATTTTTATTTTAAATTTTATAAATAGATAATAAATAATAGTTATTATAATAATATATAACATTATATAACGCAAATTTATTAATGTATTTTATATATTGTTACATTTAATCTGTTACACTACAATTTTTTTTTAATTTATTGATTTTAACCAAAGAATAAAATTTAATTGACCTTTTAATTGTTACACTATAATTTAAATATTGTTTTCTTTTTTTTTCTCATCTTATTACCTATTTTGTATCTTCGCGATTTAAGATAAGTATCATTTATTATAATTGTTTTTATTATTTTTTTCTAAACTTAACAAAATGACTAAATTTCAACAAGAAAATTCTCCCGTACAAAAAAGTAAAAATTTTGAAAAAAAAATAGAAAAATTGTTAACAGATGCAAATATTAAATGTGAAATAACAGGGTGAGTTATATCCTTTCACTAAATATTTGTTAAGTTATCAGACATAGGACATTTCCCCTGAATTGCTGTATTATAGTAAAAAAAATTTTTTTTAATAGTAATTTAATATAAACTTTAAGCTCAAGATCTTTTTTTATTTATTTATAAACTTTAAATATTTTTTTTTAATTTGATAGAGAATATAATAAAGAATCTTTGATTAAAATTTCAACTTGATATCTTTTAAACTCATAAAGTTTACTTA
>PQFF01000332.1:72635-90394 GCA_003547095.1 Diversispora epigaea | reverse complement strand
TAAGTAAACTTTATGAGTTTAAAAGATATCAAGTTGAAAATTTAATCAAAGATTTTTTATAATATTCTCTATCAAATTGAAAAAAAATATTTAAAGTTTATAAGTAAATGAAAAAGGATCTTGAGCTTAAAGTTTATATTAAATTACTATTAAAAAAAATTTTTTTTTACTATATACAACATTTTGAACTCCTGTAAGGGGAAATGTCTCGTGACTGTTATTTATATGTTTGAAATTTACGCTGCCACACGAGTATTCTCCATTCATAAAGACTGTCCGATGTGTATGTGGAATTAAATATAAGCGGGTCTTTTATGATGAATCAAACATATAATAATAAAGAACAGGAAACACTTCGTGGCCTTTGTATTTGATATAACATATAAAGAATGTCCTTCTTATCCTTGATAACAATAGATATTAAAGGTATGTAAAAAGGTGTAAAATTTATAATAGAATGTAAAAATTGGAAAACAAAAAATATAGGTATCTATATATTTATATATTACAAAATATTATTATTTTTTCACAAATAATAAAATCGATTATTATGGATTACAGTATAATAAATCAAATAGAAGGAGTTCTTAGTCAACAATCAAATGGAACTATTGGTATCGTCGCGGCTCTTTCTATGAATAAATATACGCCGTTACTGATAGAGGTTTATCCTTCTTAATAAACACGTAGGATGAATAGGAACTCTTGAAATAATATTAAAAATACTATTCAAGGAAACTATTAGTTAAAATAGATACAACTACTACTAATAGATAGGTTCTAGAAGTTAAATAAACTACTGTTAATAAGTGTATTAATTAGTGTTAACTACTAATATCACAAGACAGCGCTCCAAATGATAAAGTAGGTGATTCAATACAAAAAGTTTGGTTATTATTAATAAGATAATAATACTGATAATTTCAAGGTAATAATAACCTTTATTAATGGTAATTACAAATACGAAAGAGGCTAATTTACAAATAAATTAGTTACAAAAGGTTTCCTAATTAAAGGATAGAATCCTAATTCTAATAACTTGAACTAAAACTAAACTAAAAGAATCTCTGTCTTTAAGTCCTTTAGGTCCTTTGAGTCCTTTAGGTTCTTTAGGTCCTTTGGGTCCTTTGGGTCCTTTAGATCCTTTAGGTCATCGTAATACATGATCTATATATTAATTTACTACTATCTATGATAAATCTATTACAGGATACAGTTACACTACACAATTACATATTTGTAAATCAATTTGTCTTTCATATTACAAATATAAATAATAAAGAAAGAAATAAATAAATAACTAAGTACTACTAACTAATTATAAATATAATAACAATATAATAAATAATATAAGTTAATAATACATAATAGTAATTAAAATATATCCCAACAATTACTCTGGTAACAACGTCTGGAGTATACATGTTCCCAAAATTGATTTTGGATTTTTGAGGTATTTCGACTTTTTGAGATTTATGCAGAATCCATTCTATATATGGAAGTAAAAAAAGTATCCAGTTATATATATCTTCAATCAAAGAATAAATCTGGGTAATCAAAAAATTTCAGGTTTTAAGTAAAATAATTTCATTTTCTATGAAAAACTATTTCGACTTTTTTCCCCAAAATTGGAATTTCGGGGCCCCAAAATAATTTTGCATGTAAGTATAGTCTGGAGCGAAAGAGACAGCTAGAATGTCAATTTATAATATTATCCTTGTAGACATGAATAATATTATTATAGAACTAAATGAAATAATTAAAAAAAAAATATTTAATTTTATTTTTTATTTATTAATTATATTATTTATTTGTTTATTTTCTCGCGTCACGGTGATAATATTAAAATGAACTTAAATATTAATTTATAATAAAAAATATTAAATAATATAAATAATATAATTAAATTATATAGCGTTATATAACGCAAATTTATTATTTCTACTATTGTCCTACTATTTCAGCACCTTCAGTATCACCACCTGTTGTATCATTTTCTTCTCGTGTAGTATCAGGAGTATCAGGAGATTCAAAAAGCTGAGGAAAACCAAGCCGAGAAGAACTAAGTCAAGAAGAAGCAAGTTGAGGAAAAGCAAGCCAAGAAGAAGCAAGCTGAGGAAAACCAAGCCGAGGAGAAGAAACACGACTTCCAGAGGTTCTTCTCCTTTTTGGACTTCTCCCATTCTTCAGATTCCTCTTCAGTTGTTTCTTCCACTTCTAACTTTCCATCTACAGGCTTTAATAACAGTTTTTTTTGAAGTTTCCNATTCTATATATGGAAGTAAAAAAAGTATCCAGTTATATATATCTTCAATCAAAGAATAAATCTGGGTAATCAAAAAATTTCAGGTTTTAAGTAAAATAATTTCATTTTCTATGAAAAACTATTTCGACTTTTTTCCCCAAAATTGGAATTTCGGGGCCCCAAAATAATTTTGCATGTAAGTATAGTCTGGAGCGAAAGAGACAGCTAGAATGTCAATTTATAATATTATCCTTGTAGACATGAATAATATTATTATAGAACTAAATGAAATAATTAAAAAAAAAATATTTAATTTTATTTTTTATTTATTAATTATATTATTTATTTGTTTATTTTCTCGCGTCACGGTGATAATATTAAAATGAACTTAAATATTAATTTATAATAAAAAATATTAAATAATATAAATAATATAATTAAATTATATAGCGTTATATAACGCAAATTTATTATTTCTACTATTGTCCTACTATTTCAGCACCTTCAGTATCACCACCTGTTGTATCATTTTCTTCTCGTGTAGTATCAGGAGTATCAGGAGATTCAAAAAGCTGAGGAAAACCAAGCCGAGAAGAACTAAGTCAAGAAGAAGCAAGTTGAGGAAAAGCAAGCCAAGAAGAAGCAAGCTGAGGAAAACCAAGCCGAGGAGAAGAAACACGACTTCCAGAGGTTCTTCTCCTTTTTGGACTTCTCCCATTCTTCAGATTCCTCTTCAGTTGTTTCTTCCACTTCTAACTTTCCATCTACAGGCTTTAATAACAGTTTTTTTTGAAGTTTCCGCTAAAAAATATAAAAATCATTTATAACGAAATATTACAATTTTTAACAATACACTTACAAAATTTATTTTCATTTGTTTTTTTAATAAATTTTCTGAATTCAAAAAAAATTGAGCTATTGCAACATCCCACACAATATACATATTAGAGATTTTTTTTTAGATCTATAAACTCTATCTAAAATAATTTTTATATATGTACGATTATCTGAAAAAACTTCAAATAGCTTGCGATAGGCATCTTTAACTCTTTGGTCTGACTTCCAAGAATTAATCTTCGCCGGAAAGGAAGTGATTCCATCTCGCATTTCTCGAAATTTTTCTAGCAACTATTAATAAAAATATTTAATATAATAAAATAAAACGAAATATACTGTTTTTTATTTAATAAATAGTTCTTACTTTAGTTTTTATTTTTTTGAATGGTACTGCGAATCCATTGATTCATAAATATCCGGAAAACTTTTCCTGATAACGCTTTCAGTTTCTTCTTTCAAATTCTTTTCAGAAGGAAATATATTTACTTTAAAAACATTCGTTGTGACTTGAGTAATTACATCCTTATTTAAAATTATCATAAATATTAATAATATGTTAAAATATAACGTATAAATTAGTTAAAATACTGGATTATTGTTTATTTCAGATAGAAACTCAATGTTTTTGAGCCTCTTTTTAATATCTATTTGTTCTTTTAAAAGGGAATCCATTTTTTTTATCAAGTGAATTAATTTTTACTATTAATCATTTTATAGAACTTTCTGAAACATTTTAAAATTGTAAAAATTGATTTTAATAATAATATTAATATATCATCGAATATCTTGATCCAGTTGAATCCACATATATATGGGGTCATATTACATACAAACCCGATCATAATACAGACATTAATACTACCTTTAGAATTGATCATTATATAGAAAATCAATCCGAACAATTTTCTTTTCTCCCATGTTTGGGTTGTAACAAATCAAAGTCTGTCACCAACAACAACACATTCTGTTCATTTAGTATCCCCTCAAATCTTGTACCTGTTGCAATAACAGGACTCATGAAACTTAAAGGAGCTCAATGGAAATTTAAATTACCATGTAATTTCTCCTCCATTAAAAACCATATTTATAACCAATATAACATATCTATAACCAGCTCATTTCCAACAATTGATATACCACAAATTCCTGAAATTGCATTAATTAAAAAATTTATAGCTTCCCAACATTATAGTACTCTCCTTTCTACTGCACTTTATAATAACTTTTCTACACAATATCTAAAATTCTTTTCTGATGGATCTTTAACTGAGCAAGGTACTTAACATATGCGCATGGGTTCAGCTTGGATACAAACATCAGGTCCACAGTTACTTTCAACCTTTTCATGTGGGGTTTCATCTTGGCCTTCTTCTAGTTATGCTGAAGTTATTGCTATCTTTACAGCTTTACTTACAGCCCCTTCACAATGTAGAGTAAAAATTAACACAGATAGTCAAACATGTATCGACACATTCAAATATATCATGACAAGATCCCTAACAACTCGACAATGGCTCAGGATAAACAACCATGTTGTTTGGCTTAAAATATTAGAAACTGTTAAATCAAAAAGTCTTTCAGTTATATTATTTAAGGTCAAGGCACATAGCGGAGTAAATTTTAATAAACAAGTAGATCGGTTAGCAAAAAATGCTCTCAACTTAGAACCTATTCAATTTAATATTATTGACACAGGACCTCTCTTCACTATACCTACTTGGGATATTTTTTCTGTAAATATTAATACCCGTAATTTTATTAAACAAATACACAAATATATTAATCTTTATACATGGAAGAGTCAAAATCGTATCAAGAAATTTTTAACTGATGATCCATCAGATCAGTCAAACTCAGATTGGAAATTAGCTTGGAAACGTCTTTCAATCCGAAATTATTATACATCTATTAAACAAAGTAATAAGCGAACTTTTCTTTTTAAACTAATTCATAATGAATTACCTACCCTGGATCGCCTTGCAATTAGACAACCAAAAATTTATTCCTCTTTTACTATGTGTCCACTTTGTCACTCAACTGAAGAAAATATTGAACATTTATTTTTATGTCCTCAAACTGATAGCCAACGTTCACAACTATGGAATAATGCAATCTCCTATGCAACCTTTTCACTTCAAAAGTCTCTTGAAAACAATCATAGACATCCAATTATTGAGGATAATTTACATACTACCATTACATCTATTGCAAACAATATTATTTCAAATACTTCTTTTCTCATTAAATTTACATCTGGTTTCATACAACCTAATTATATTTCAACAATTAAACAGGTTACTGGTTTTTATAACAAATCACGAGATATTCTTAATACATGGTCAAATCATTTTAGGAAAAATTTTCATAAAAACATTTGAAGATTAAGATGCAAAATTCTAATTGAAGCAGAAAAGCAACATGGAATTATAAATCGAATGAAACGGAAACTAGCACATATAATTCAGATAGATAGTAATGAATCCAATAATAGTAGTAACTGTAATAATAATAGTAATAATATTAACAATAGTTTCAATAATGATAGTAACAATAATTATAATAACAATAATAATAACTGTATCAATAATAGTTTTAATATTATTAAAGGTTGGGTTAGTAAAGGTATAAAGTTTTTAGGGTTTTAAAGAGTGATCATGATCTCAGTGGGTAGAGTTGGGTATAAATAACCCTATGCTTAGACTCCGAGCCCTTGTAGGCTAAGGCATAAAGGTATTTACCTGGCACTCGGATAGCATTAAACTATTTCCTGAGATCGCACTTAGAGATAGTTTTACTATTTTTGACGGGTGAGTAGCTAGTTTGCATTAATACTATAGTTTAATTTAGTAATAATTTAGATTATAGGTCTGTAAAGTCTAATTAATAAACTAAGCTGCATGATCACAGTGTTTTTAAAAAAAAAAAATAATAATATTAATATATCAATAAATAAAATGAATAAATATTTAATTACTAATTTTTTTTCTAGTTGCTTTTCTTTCTTCTTTTTCTTCAACTACAAACGATGCAGTTGGTTCTGTTCTGGGTCTTGTGCATCTTGATGTGCTTGATGTGCTTGGTGTGGTGTATACATGTCATCAAAACTATTGAATTGAGTCAGACGCAATTAAAATTGAAAAAAATTGGAGTTGAGTCAAAATAAATTTTGATTTTTACTAGTAATTGACGTAATTAGTTAAGTCAGACGCAATTAAAAATTGAAATTTTAAGAGTTGAGTCAAGGTCAAATTAGTTTTGACGACATGTATAGTGTGGTGAATGCTGGTAATCTGGCAATGGCAGAAGCAAATATACTTCTATTACGCATTCTACTCATGTTGTCTATAATATAAAATATTAAGTTTATTTATAATTTATTCTGAAAAAATATTGTTATTTTCTTGAAATAAATTTTTTTTGAATTGAAAGACTTGGAAAAAAACTTCATCTTTAAATAACTTTTGAAAATATTATTTTAAAATAATAGTAAACAATACAAATATACCTTCAATGTACAATAATACATTTAATAATTTAAAATATAATATAATGTACAGTCAACTCACTTTACAACAAATTTTGATATAATGAATTTTTTGATATAACGGATATTTGATAGGGTCCCGATTTTTTATAATAAAAAAAATTTGATATAATGAATTTGTCTAATTAATTATGCTATAATATTGTACGAAGTTTATCTGGTGGTTATATATATAAAATATAGTGAATTTTATAGTTATAACGAATTTTTTCTCTGTATAATGAAGGATTTTCAATAAAAATTTCAAATAATTATAATGAAAATTAAGGAGGTATTTACAACTCCTATCATTACAAATAACAATAATTTTGAAAGTTATCTTTATCAATAGTGTTAGGAATCGCGAATACAAAATCGCGATTAATCGACTATCAACTATATAGTCGAGTATAAATGTTAACGGACGATTAATCGCGATTATACATGTCGTCAAAACTATTGAATTAAGTCAGACGCAATTAAAATTGAGAAAAATTGGAGTTGAGTCAAGTCAAATTTTGATTTTTATTAGTGATTGACGCAATTAGTTGAGTCAGACGCAATTAAAAATTAAGATTTTAAGAGTTGAGTCAAGGTCAAATTAGTTTTGACGACATGTATAATCACGATTAATCGGCGATTATCAAAATCGTGATTAATCACAAATAATCGCGATTAATCGTTATATTTTTTTTAAAAATATAATGATTAATAAATATTAATAATCGCGATTAATCATTATATTTTTTTAAAAAAATAATCGCGATTAATAATATAATATTATAATCATTATATTTTTTAAAAAAATATAATAATTAAAAATTATAATTATAATATTATAATTATATAATATTATAATTATAATATTCGAAAGAAAATATAATATTATAATTATATAATATTATATTTATAAATATTTTTTTTTCGAATAAAAATTATAATATTATATAATTATAATATTATAATTATAATATTCGAAAGAAAAATATAATATTATAAATATAATATTATATAATTATAATATTATATTTATAATATTATATTTTTCTTTCGAATATTATAATTATAATATTATAATTATATAATATTATAATTTTTATTCGAAAAAAAAATATTTATAAATATAATATTATATAATTATAATATTATATTTTCTTTCGAATATTATAATTATAATATTATATAATTATAATATTATAATTATAATTTTTAATTATTATATTTTTTTAAAAAATATAATGATTATAATATTATATTATTAATCGCGATTATTTTTTTAAAAAAATATAATGATTAATCGCGATTATTAATATTTATTAATCATTATATTTTTAAAAAAAATATAACGATTAATCGCGATTATTTGTGATTAATCACGATTTTGATAATCGCCGATTAATCGTGATTATACATGTCGTCAAAACTAATTTGACCTTGACTCAACTCTTAAAATCTTAATTTTTAATTGCGTCTGACTCAACTAATTGCGTCAATCACTAATAAAAATCAAAATTTGACTTGACTCAACTCCAATTTTTCTCAATTTTAATTGCGTCTGACTTAATTCAATAGTTTTGACGACATGTATAATCGCGATTAATCGTCCGTTAACATTTATACTCGACTATATAGTTGATAGTCGATTAATCGCGATTTTGTATTCGCGATTCCTAACACTATTGATAAAGATAACTTTCAAAATTATTGTTATTTGTAATGATAGGAGTTGTAAATACCTCCTTAATTTTCATTATAATTATTTGAAATTTTTATTGAAAATCCTTCATTATACAGAGAAAAAATTCGTTATAACTATAAAATTCACTATATTTTATATATATAACCACCAGATAAACTTCGTACAATATTATAGCATAATTAATTAGACAAATTCATTATATCAAATTTTTTTTATTATAAAAAATCGGGACCCTATCAAATATCCGTTATATCAAAAAATTCATTATATCAAAATTTGTTGTAAAGTGAGTTGACTGTACATTATATTATATTTTAAATTATTAAATGTATTNAATTATAATATTATAATTATAATATTATAATTATATAATCTAACGATAATCTTTTTTTTTTTAGATTCCTTCCGGTCAACATGAGCGAGCCGGTAATAATAATTGAACCTCGGGAAAATTGGACCTACGCCGAGAAGGGAAGAAGGCCACAGCATAAAAATAAAGAAGAGGGCGGAGAAGAGGGTGGAGAAGAGGGTGGAAAAGAAGATGGAGGAGAGGGTGCGGGAAGAGCTGAAATCGCTGAAATTACGGTTGCAGAAGGTCACGGACGCTCGGGAGAAGGGAGTAAGAGAAGAAGGGGAAGTATAAGAAGAGAAGAGAACGACAGAAGAGAGGAGAGCGAAGAACTTGAGAGGAAAGAGCGAAAAAAGAAGTGGGAAAAAATAAAATCGCCGAAATCGCCGAAATTACAGTCGCAAAGGGTCATGGGCGCCACAGACGCTTAAGAGAAGGGAGTACGGAAGTAAGGGGAAGTTTAAGAAGAGAAGAGAGCGAAGAACTTGAGGAAAGAAGAACTGAAAAAGAAGTGGGAAAAAATAAAATCGTCAAAATCACCGAAATCGCCGAAATTACGCTCACAAAGGGTCACGGACGTCACGGACGGCTAAGAGAAGGGAATAAGGGAGTAAAGGGAAGTGTAAGAAGAGAAGAGTACGACAGAAGAGAAGAGAGTGAAGAACTTGAGGAAAGAAGAATAGAAAAAGAAGTGAGTAAAAAAAGAAAAAGAATTATAGAAATAAGTGAAGAAGAGGATGAAGAGGAGGATGAAGAGGAGGATGAAGAGGAGGATAAAGAAGAAGATAAAGAAGAGGAAAGCGAAGAAAGAATAAATAATAATAAAAAAAGATTAGAAAAAGGAAAAGAAAAGGCAGTAGAACATGAAAAAAATGTAGATATGGAAGATACAGAAGGTTGGATTCTAGAAAATAATTCTATTTTGAATGATAATGAAAATGATTTTTTATCTTTTGAAATGAATTTAATGAATTTTCTAAGTGAAGAAGAAACACCTATTGCTTCATCAAGTAAAAATATTATCCAAAAAACCACAATGAATAGAATAAAAGGTAATACAAATAAGAAAGGAATTGAATTAGATAATTATAAAACCAGTGATGAAAATAATAAAGATGATGAAGGTGATGAAGATGATAAAGGTGATGAAGATGATGAAGGTGATGAAGGTGATAAAGGTGATGGAGGTGATGAAGATGATGAAGGTGATGAAGGGGAAATCAGTAATAATAATATTCTAAGTAATTCCAGTCGTCTTCAAAATTGTAGAAAAAGAAAAGCATCTGTTTTATTAAAAACTTCTAAAGGAAAAAAATTAAAAACAAAAAAATCAAAAACAGTGGCAACATTGAGAACTAGTTTTGTTTGGGATTTTTTCATAACTGATCATGATACAGAAACAGGTGTTGTTTATGCAATCTGTCAAGTAAAAGATTGTACACGCAAATATGCTCATCATGGTTCTACAACTAATTATACAAAACATCTTCGTGATGATCATCATATTACTGAAGCTTCACTATCTTCAAAAACTCCAGAAGAAATAAAAAATCTAAAACAATCAAAACAACAATCTATTGTTGAACTTTTATCAAGACTTCTTAATTCAAGAAAACAAAAATTATTAAATCAAGATCTTGTGAAATTTATAGTAGGAACAAGACAACCATTATCTATTGTTGAAAATGATTATTTCAAAAATTATAGTAATGCACTCAATTCNTAATGTTAAATCTGCAGTAACAAGATTGAGAAAAGATTGAATCCCATGTGCTGCTTATACATTGCAATTATCAGTTAATAAAGGATTAAAAATAATTGATCCTTTAATAACAAAAGTAAAAAATCTTATTATTTTTTTGGGAAGTGATAAAAGAAGACAACAATTAAGACGTGCACAAGTTATGTGTAATCAAATTCAAGAAAATGAAACAGTTGAAATTATTAAACCTATAGATATAAGGTGGAATTCATTTTACAATGCTTTAGTTCGACTTTATGAATTAAAAAATTCAATTAAATGGTTAGCTAATAACTTAGAAAATAGTCATTCATCAATTGATGTTCGTGATTTTAATATTATGGATCAACTTTTACCCACTTCAACTGAATGGAAAACTATTCAAGATTTAACAAAATTATTAGCTTCTGCTGAACAAGCAATAAGATTATTAGGAGGAGAAAATTATACAACATTAGCTCTTACTGCTCCAATAATTGATGAAGTTATACGTAATTTAAAAAATATAAAATCAAATAATACTATTATTACAAATATTACAATTTCAAATATTTGTAATACTATTTTGAATGATCTTGAAACAAGATGGAATATCCCAAATAATTATGGAGTAATTGCATCATTTTTAGATCCTAGATTTAAAAATTTAACTTTTTGTTCACAAGTAAGTATATATTTTTTTAATTAAATAATTTATATAATATTTAACTTTTTATATAATTTATTATTTAGAATACACGTGATATTATACATAACAAAATTAAAAAAGAAATTGAAGAAATTGTAAATTTGTCATCTGATGAAACTCAAAGTTTATTAGAAGTAGATTCAACATCTTTAATATCATCTTTTTTTTCACATCTTTCTTCAACTTCCAATCAAGAATTTAGAACTAATTCAAATGAATTTGAACAATATTTACAAATGAAAGAGTTATTAATGCATGAAAAAAGTGATCCTTTAATTTGGTGGAAAGCAAATTGTAATTCATATCCCAATTTATCAAAATTGGCACAAAAATATTTATCAATTCCTGTAACATCTGTACCATCTGAAAGATTATTTTCAGATGCTGGAATTCATGTAACTTCTCTTAGAAATAGGTTAAATCCATATTTAGTCAATCAAATTCTTTTTATTAAACGAAATAATACATATGTAGAAATGTTTCCTTAATAATTTTTAATTTTTAATATAACTTTTATAATTTCTAATATTAATTTACCAATTCTAAATGTTAATTTTGATTTAATATCAAACCATTTAATNCTTAGTAGTGATTTTGATGGTATTAGCATCAGAAAATTTTTAGAGGCAAAAATTTGCACAAATTTTTACCACCTGTGAAAATTTTCGCAAATTTTCACTTATTTCTTTCTGTTTTTTTGACTTCGCTCGCGATTATTGAAGCACAGAGCAATTTTCTACTAAGATATTTCTAAGACAGAAAGAACGGTCTTGTTTTTAGTTACAAAATGGTATGTGTTTCATCCTTGTAGCATTGATATTCGCGAAGTTATTCAAGTTTTTAAAAAAATATCAGTGAAAAATCGCCAAATAATTGCCGAATAATCGTCGAATAATCGCGAATAATCGCCGAATAATCGTTGAATAATCGTCGAGCCGAATAATCGCCAAATAATCGCCGAATAATCGTCGAATAATTGCCGAATAATCGTTGAATAATCGTCGAATAATCGCCGAATAATCGTTGAATAATCGTCGAATAATCGCCGAATAATCGTTGAATAATCGTTGAGACGAATAATCGTCAAATAATCATCGAATAATCGCCGAATAATCACCGAATAATCGTGAATAATCGCCGAATAATCGTGATAAATAATCGAGTACAAATATATACACAATTCCTAACACTATTTATCAATCTATAATTTATAATAAAAATGAATAAAATATTTTTTTTTTATTTTTTGTATCTTTTTTCTTTGAAATGCCAAAAAACAAATGTAAGTCGCTTACAGCGGTACAAAAAAAAGAAATTTGTTCTAAAAAAAAATCATCTCCTTTTTTAAAAAATAAAGATTTAGCCAATAAATATGAAGTTAGTGAAGGAATAATTAGTGATATTTTAAAGGCAAAAGATTGCTGGCTTGCTGTAGATCTTAATTCATATCAGGCTTCTTTGCGTCACGAAAAAAAAAATCCTTTTCCTATTATAGGGGTCGTCTAAAGCAGTGTCCATCACATGTAATTTTTATCACAAGAATGTCACATGATCATGTGACATTTGAATTTGTTCCTGGGAAAAATTTCATCAATCAAAAACTTTGGTTTTATTAATAATAAATTATACTATAATATAATTTTTTTTAAAAAAAAATTACCTCATCGCCAAGACAAATCAATTTATTATACTCTTATTTATTTGTAATATATTACTAATACAATTTTTTTTCACAATTTTTTATTTATTTATTTATTTCGCCTTTACATTATTTAGTACGGGTTCCAAACAGGATCTTAATTTATTAAGAAATATATCCGTTTGTTCATCATTTCCCTTCTCTTCTATCCTCCAATAAACATCACGAGTCCTTTCCATTAACTCATTTACAACCAACCGTCGATTTTCAGCAACCTTCTCATTAATGTTTTCTGAAATATTCACCTCAGTTAATTCGTAATGTGTGTACACCTCAAACCCACTTTCTTCAAAAATTTGTTGAAATTTTGTCCAAATGTCCGATGTGAGCAATTTCGTAGCATCATACATTTGTTCATGAAAAATATGGTGGCAGGGAAGTAAGTAACGACGATAAAATGAACAATAGCAATTTACTGACGTCAAGTTCGGAGCAGATTTCCCCTTTTCAAGTCGGTTTTCAACAGCACATGCTTCTTCGGTAAGCATTTTTTGGATGGGAAAAGGAAATTTGTGAATTCCCTGAAGAATTTCTTCATCTACGCCCATAACTGAAATTTTTTTGGTCCGGAACTTAAAAGAAACAAAATCGGAATCTTCTTATTTTTTCTGATCAAGCGTGGCGATTTTATGGCACGCGCCTAAAAAAAAATAAACAGCGAATAATTACAGAAAAAAAAAACCATGAACAATCAAATGAACAAAACAAGAGGAATAGACGAATAAATAAAATAGAATGAAAGGGTGGTAAAATAGAATAGACAGAATGAATGACAAATAGTAGATGGAACGGACGACACGAATAGCGGACGGAACGGACGACACGAATAGCGGACGGAACGGACGACACGAATAGCAGACGGAATGGACGACATGAATAGCGGATAGAATGGACAGAACAAGGAAGGAATTAAATGGATAGCACAAAGAAAAAGGAATGTATGAATGAAACAGATAGAATGAACGGAACGGATAGAATGAATTATAAAGAATGGGTAAAACAAAGTAAAATTATGAAAAATAAAAAATAATATAAATATTAATAAAAAAAATAAATATTAATAAAAAAAAATAAATATTAATATTAAAAAAAATAAATATTAATATTAATAAAAAAAAATAAATATGTACCAATTATACCGTGTTGCGGAGAGGTTGTTTTTTTCAACTCGGAATGAAATGACTCCAATGCATTCGTCGAAGTTACCTGTAAAAGAAGAGGGGAATGCTGGCGCGCCCAAAGTGCCCATTGATGATTGTTTTTAAAATAATATCGTTTTATATATTGTTTGATTGACTGAACTGGACATTGATCAATTGCCTCTCGAATAAGTGCTTCACATCCAATTCGTGTCCATTTGTACATTGCTTGAGTCATTTTTTTTCGAGTATNGGGTAAAACAAAGTAAAATTATGAAAAATAAAAAATAATATAAATATTAATAAAAAAAATAAATATTAATAAAAAAAAATAAATATTAATATTAAAAAAAATAAATATTAATATTAATAAAAAAAAATAAATATGTACCAATTATACCGTGTTGCGGAGAGGTTGTTTTTTTCAACTCGGAATGAAATGACTCCAATGCATTCGTCGAAGTTACCTGTAAAAGAAGAGGGGAATGCTGGCGCGCCCAAAGTGCCCATTGATGATTGTTTTTAAAATAATATCGTTTTATATATTGTTTGATTGACTGAACTGGACATTGATCAATTGCCTCTCGAATAAGTGCTTTACATCCAATTCGTGTCCATTTGTACATTGCTTGAGTCATTTTTTTTCGAGTATTTACTTCATATATTTTATGCATCCAAGTCCGTTGAAGATGCACGGTACAAAAAATAACTTCGCACTCTTGTTCTCCATTTATAAGACCCGGAAAAACCAACTTGATACTCTTTTCTTCGATGTTGCTTTGATCTTGAAGGAAGTATCTGGGCTTCCAATTACGTACAAACCGGCGAACAATTTTTAAAGCCTCAGAGATAGTATCCGAATCCTCGTTACTTACGAAAAAATGAGCACCAACATCCCAGCACCCGTATCCATTGCGAATATATAAAGTAAATAATCGATAATCGTATCGATTCGTTTTATGGGTAGAATCTATTAGAGATAGCCATCCGAATTTTTCAAGATTCGGAATTTGATTTGGATGAATAAAAACAAATCCGTTGGTAGATTTGTGAGAAATAAAAAAACGTTCAATATAATATTTATGTTGTTCCAAAAAAAAAATTAACTCCCGAATATCCTGTTCTTTATTAATGTTACCAATAAGATGAGCATCAAGAGCCCCACGAACTTTGTACTTGATATTTGTAACCTCCTTAAGCTGAAGCTCTTTTACACTTGTACCTAAATCCATTTTTTCTGACGCATATTCTTTTACTGCATTAAGAATAGCCGGCGGACGATAATTTTTTATGGCTTCTTGAACAACCAAATTTCGAATAATTTGTGGTCGTTTAACTTTGTCACTTTCCTCCAAAGAATGCATATGGTTGGATGAGTCTGGGAAACGTTCAATTTTTACTTTTCCTTCCTGAAAAAACCGTGTTACTTTTATTTTCACGAAACACAAGTTAGGTGGACGAATTTTTGTTTTTCGGCATTTATTGCTTGGAACTCCTTCCTTCCGTTCGCTGGACTGTTTACATTTCGTTAAACGACAAGTATAAGTTGTAGTAGTATCACCATTTTTTTTTTTTTTTAAATTAAATCCCATCCAAATGTTTGAAACCAGTGGCCACCATTCACTATCAAATTTCTGGAGAGACAACTCAAGCGGCTGATTTACATTGAACAGTAAATCACGCTTTTGGTTAGAAGTTAATTCTTCAGCCTCGGGAGAGTCTATATTTATGGTGACGATCTGTACAAAAATAAATAATAATAATTTAATAAATATTAAAAACAATAATATTAATTAATTAATTAAAATAATAAATGACTTTACAGCAGCAGCACAACAGAGGACGAAGGCAACACAGCAGTGGTTAATAGCGAAAATGACAACAGCAGCGGACGGCGGAAATGGACAGTGGCAGGAACAATAAATTTGTCTGCAAAGAAACAAATAATAAAAAATATTTAATAATAATAATAATAATTAAATAAAAAAAAAATTTTTATCGCAGTGATGATACTGACTAACGGCAGGCAAAAATACAATAGAAGGTAGAGTAAATGGTGGAGACGAATAATGAAATGATAAGGAAGTGAAGTTAGGAAAAAGTAGCGGTGTTTATTTTTTTAATGTCAAACTTGTGATAATTTAATTGGCTATTTAGGGGATCGTCTAATTGCATGTGATAAAAAATTACATGTGATGGACACTGCTTTAGACGATCCCCTATTATAGAAGAGGCTTTAACTTTATGGACTGAAGGTGCTATCCAAGCAAATGTTAATATTACAGATGAAATTCTTTCTTTAAAAGTATCAGAGTTTGCTTTTTTATGTAATGAAAATAAGTTTAAAGGTTCAATTAGATGGATTGATAATTTCAAAAAGCGTTATAATTTCAAGCAATATTGTATACATGGAGAAGCATCTAGTGCCCCACTTCAAAATCTTGATGAAATGCGTAATAAAATTAATCAAATTTTAGAAAATTATGATTTTCAAGATATTTTTAATTGTGATGAAACAGGTCTTTTTTGGAAAATGAGACCTAGCGAACAATTTCTAATCAACCAATGTCAGGTACAAAACAATCAAAAGATCGTGTAACTGTTTTACTTACCTGCAATGCAACAGGAACTGAAAAACTCAAACCCTTATTCATTCATAAATATGAAAATCTGTGGGTACTTAGACATATAAACAAAAAAACTCTTCCAGTTGATTATTACTGGAATTTAAAAAGTTGGATGCAAGTTTCAATCTGGAATAATTACATTAAAAAACTTGATACAAGAATGAGAATGCAAAATAGAAAAATTATTCTTCTTGTTGACAATACACCTACACATGCTCTTTATGAGGCTACACAAGTCACAAATATTACTATTGAATTTTTACCTCCAAATACTACAACCTTGTGATCAAGGAATTATTAATAGTTTTAAGACAAGTGAAATTCATATTTATAAATTATTATTTAATTAAAATTTATAATAATTCTAATTTAATAATTTTAGGCACAATATCGAAAATTGTTTTTAAATAATCGTGTCAAGGCTTTTGACAAATATAATGAATATGGTATTGAACCTGTTGAAATTAATATCAAAAAATGTATTAAATATGTTGCTTGTGCATAAAATAATGTTACTGAATCTACAATTAAAAATTATTGGCAAAAGACAGGTACAGTGACTCACGAATGTACTGCAACGCCTAAAATTTTGTCTTTAAAAAATTCTATGTCGTAAACCATCGATTTTGGAATAATAGTTTCTATACTCATTTTAATCTTTGAGATTTGGAAATTTTTTGAGAACTGTTTGATATCAAATTAATAATACCAATTTTTCGGAAATGGGTGATCAACATGGTGAATTGTCACTTAATAAAATTTCAATTGTGAATAAAATTTTATACAGAATAGTTACAACAAAAGTGATCATAGGGTTGATTGTCCTTCCCAAGGAGAACGGGTATACCAAATTTCATAACAATTGGATCAGTGGTTATGGAGAAATTAACTCTTGAAAATTGAAATTTTACTAATAAAATAAATAAAAAAAATATTTTATTAGTAAAATTTCAATTTTCAAGAGTTAATTTCTCCATAACCACTGATCCAATTGTTATGAAATTTGGTATACCCGTTCTCCTTGGGAAGGACAATCAACCCTATGATCACTTTTGTTGTAACTATTCTGTATAAAATTTTATTCACAATTGAAATTTTATTAAGTGACAATTCACCATGTTGATCACCCATTTCCGAAAAATTGGTATTATTAATTTGATATCAAACAGTTCTCAAAAAATTTCCAAATCTCAAAGATTAAAATGAGTATAG
>PQFF01000332.1:48245-66242 GCA_003547095.1 Diversispora epigaea | reverse complement strand
CTATACTCATTTTAATCTTTGAGATTTGGAAATTTTTTGAGAACTGTTTGATATCAAATTAATAATACCAATTTTTCGGAAATGGGTGATCAACATGGTGAATTGTCACTTAATAAAATTTCAATTGTGAATAAAATTTTATACAGAATAGTTACAACAAAAGTGATCATAGGGTTGATTGTCCTTCCCAAGGAGAACGGGTATACCAAATTTCATAACAATTGGATCAGTGGTTATGGAGAAATTAACTCTTGAAAATTGAAATTTTACTAATAAAATATTTTTTTTATTTATTTTATTAGTAAAATTTCAATTTTCAAGAGTTAATTTCTCCATAACCACTGATCCAATTGTTATGAAATTTGGTATACCCGTTCTCCTTGGGAAGGACAATCAACCCTATGATCACTTTTGTTGTAACTATTCTGTATAAAATTTTATTCACAATTGAAATTTTATTAAGTGACAATTCACCATGTTGATCACCCATTTCCGAAAAATTGGTATTATTAATTTGATATCAAACAGTTCTCAAAAAATTTCCAAATCTCAAAGATTAAAATGAGTATAGGAACTATTATTCCAAAATCGATGGTTTGCGACATAGAATTTTTTAAAGACAAAATTTTAGGCGTTGCAGTACATTCGTGAGTCACTGTATTTTGCCTAAAACAAATGAAATTAATTTAGATAACATGACAGATGAAATGAACACAGATGAGATTATAGTAGATAATACAAGTGAATTGAATGAGATTCAAGTATTAATTGATAAATTAAATCTTGGAAATTCTCTTAGCGCTAATGAATTTATTTATTATAATAGCACAGTAATTACAATGGAAATAAGAACTAATGATGAAATTTTAGCAACAGTTCTTCCTAATAAAGAGGATGAAATAGAAGAAGATCCAGATCCTTTGCCAATTATTACTCACAATGAAGCTATTGAATCATATGATAAAATAATTTTGTATTTAGAGCAACAGGAGAAAAATTTTGATATGAAATCAAATATGTGAAAAAATTAAAAAAAGAAGTTGTAAGATATCACTTTTTTTTAATGAAACAAAGTAATCTTGATAGTTTTATTGATGATTTTAATGATGATTATTAATAACAAATTAATAAAATTATAATTTCGATTTTATTAATAAAATAAATAACGAATTTCTAAAAATATTCGTTATACGTTATATCAGATTTTTTTTTGAATTTTGTTATACAATTAACGAATTTTTTTATAACGAAGGCCTGATTAGCCCAGTCACTAAATTCGTTGTAGAGTGAGTTGACTGTATTACTATTTTAATAAACATATTAATTATTAAATAATACTCATTAAATTATAATCGTATAGATTATAAAAGAATGCCTTATTTCGAAATAATACACAATATATCATTATTTTTAATATCACATTCATTATTAAATAATACTTATTAAATTATCATTAAATTATCATTAAATTATCATTAAATTATCATTAAATTATTATTAAATTATTATTAAATTATAATTAAATTATCATCGTATTAATTATAAAATAAAGCCTTATTCAAAATACAAAAAAACTTCTCTAAATACATCTCCTCTAAATGCATAACTCCTCTTAATACATATTATAGGTATGATCACATGGTAGAACATACAATTTACATAGTAAATTTGACTGTAATACAGTCAGGGATATTTCAAAATTTGAAAATCAATTCTAGAATAATCTATGACTAGCCTCAAAATTTGATTGGCATCTGATAATTTTTTTTGCGTAGCTTCAATTCTTAAAATTGATAATATATCTTACTATTAAAAAATATATTTTCAAATATGTAGTTTCAAAATCCTCGAGGATCCCTGAGACCTTACAAATTAAATTTTTCTCAAATGAACATTTAAAATTAATAGTTTTTTATATATTAATTAGAATAAACTCAAAACAAGAGGTCAAAAATTTATCCTGTATTGTCACTTTTCTTGTTAAAAATTATTCGAATAGTCAGTTAGTAGACCAGTTAAAAAATTGTAAACTTGAAGAGAAACAAAAATAGAAACATGCATTAGTTGATGTAGTAGCAAAAAAATTAACTGAAATAATTAAATATTTTTCTGAATTACAACAAATTTATTTTTTTTAAATATTATATATATAAGATAACTATAGAAATAATCCTCATATATTGGGTATGAAAATTGAAATAATTTTATTGAATTTTTAAATATTTATTAAATTATTTTGAAAAAGTTTAAAATAATATTCTATTACTTTATGTTTATAATACACAATATATATTTAATAATTAATATGTGAATTTATTGTGTTCTATAATTTGTTCTAAAAATTCCAGAATTTTTTTAATTGTCATAATAGGTATGATCTACACTATACAAATTTGGAAATACTCCTGACTATAATACACAATACACAATATATTGCCATTTTTAATTATCGTATTCATTAAAACAATACACAATATATTGCATCGTATTCATTAAATAATAATCATTAAATTATTAAATATATAAGATAAAGCATCTAATAATTTAATAAAATAGTAAGGAAAAATAAAAATTTTAATATATAATTTTTTACAATAAATAATTTTATTTTTGTATTAAATATTTATTATATTTTACAAAAACTTCTACTATATGTTATGACAAAATAAATAAATATAATCTCTTCATTTGCATGTGACAAAAAAGAAATATGATATCCTTCGTTATGCTCTGAATAAAAAAAATAATAATAAATATAATCGTTATATATCGATCTATAATATAGTGTATTGCAAACTATAAGAGTTGATCTTTTATATGATATACACTATTATAATACTGATATTTCGTATAATGATATATTATATAATATTATTAGTATATATCATTTGTAATACGTTCTAAAATGTTACCGATATTTATTAAGATACCTGATTTTTGTAATAAATATCAGCTATCCGATATTTATTTACAACTATCGGGTGCACGATATTTATTTTACAACTATCGAGTCACTGATATATGTAAATAAATAATATCGGGTCACCGATATGTGTAAATAATATCAGGCACCCAATATACATTTTAGTATATCATGTTTTTAACCTTTATTTACGCTTATCAGAAACACAATATTGAATTTCTTGTGTTTAAATATAATATTTACTTCTCAAATCAAGTTTAAATCAAGTTTTTATACATGCTAAGAGATTATTTAAAACAATAAAAATATAACTATGCTTTATTATTTATATGAAAATAATATATATAATATAAATAAAATAAAATAAATTAAACAATAAATCTTCTATTTAATGGAATTATTAACACATAATTATCGCTTTTTCCTACTTGATAATTTATCTTAATTGCTCGACCATATATTCTATGCACTGCTATAATTGAATCTTGACCTTCCTCACAGTATTCTGCTTTCCATAATTCTGTATTTGACTTTTCGGGTTCCATAAATTTATGTTTAAATCGTATATTAGAGGAAGGCACATTTTTATACCATTTGACATATGCTAGAAAATATGTTTTGGTTCTTTTGGAAGTGTTAGAGTATGTTCGAAATAATATTGTACTTCTCCAGGGTAAATATCACTGCTTCCATCTCTGTATGCTAATATAATTGCATTATTTTCATATCGTCCAGCGATCATGGACCCAAATATTTCATTATCAATTATTAATCTTGCATATTGGTTTATAGTTACTTCCATACACGCATTTACATCCTTCTTTTTTCTATTATATAATGTTACATACCATTCGCATAATATTTTTTGAACTTCTATAGGAATACTTACTTTTTCATGCGAAGGCATCAACATACGTCCTGATATAAGTTCAGTGCCATAGATCTTATTAGATATATCATGTCTCATTGAGATAAAATACTGTAACTCTTCTCTATTAAATTCATTAGTTACAGCCAAACTGCCGGTAGCTTTCTTTGGAAAAAGAAATTGATAGGACTTCTCTAGGAGACCAGATGTCCATTGACGTGTCAGATGATAATCCACAAGCGAATTTTTAAAAACAATTTGCATAAGTTCAGGTTCGATCTGTTGATTACTGTTGGGATATGAACCTATAAAAAGATTTGTGTTAAAATTTTATTATTATAATTTCATACACCCGATATGTGTGGTTTATCTATGTATCTATTTAATCGTTCGTATGGAAATAACCAAAAACTATAAACAGAGCCATAATCCCGTATGCATTCAGGAATATGCATTGATAAATGGATATTACTTGTAATAAATTCAGGCCCATAGGTTCTTTCTATATTTATTGACATATCCCTTAATCTTTCTTAGGCTTCTTGCAGATCATCTTCAGTAACAAATCTAGCAACCAATAAGTTAAACGTCCGAACAAAATGTCCCAATATTTTTTTATCATTATCATCTAACATGTCCCATAAAATTGTTGTTGCATATATCATAATAAAGATCTTCCATTGGTCAACAGTGAGCTTTGAAAATTCTTCTCCGATAGCAATCTTTGAAGGGATTCGACCAATATCAGATGGAAGTTGAACGCTATCCATCCTTTTTTGTGCTGTACGAAGTTGCTTAGAATTTAACTTATTTTTTTTAATAAATATGGATTGAATAATCCATTTTGCAATTCCAAGGAACAAGCAATGCATTGGATTTACTATTGCAAATCTGATCGAATTCATGTAAGGGAGACGAAGCAATTCAGATCATCGCCCTCTGTTTATTTTAAAATGAGCTTCTCTTGTTTCTCTGGTGTCACATTTAAGCCATTCTTGAGCATATTGTCTATGTTTTTGGGGTCTGTAGATTCTGTAATCCATTGTTCATAATCATGTATGCCACCATAATAAGTTTTTTTGAACTTCTCACTATATCAGCTTCTTTTCGGACACCTGTGACATTTCATTACTGCAGATCCATGCCCAAATAACTTTCGTATAGCTGGAATATCGGAAGAACCTACTATTATTGCAACTCTTATATCGAGCCCATCTTTATTTTCAAATATAACAGAAACTTTCCACCTTTCCCATAATTCTTTAAATTCATCAACTATCGGAGATAGATAATGGTTTATTTGGTTTTTATCAGCTTTCTTAAGTCCAGGTGGAAAGCCTAAATAAATAATATTTTTGAGTTTATTTCTTTCTGCTTTCGGAAGATTACATATCGAAGCATAAATAGCACCAGTACTATGTTGTGTATATTTAAAGGGTTGGAACCAGTCCAAATTTATTAATAGGCCTAAATTCGAAGTAGCAGTTTCTTTACTAAAAAATTTGCTTTCATCGAAAGGAAATGTATTTCATACTTTTCCATCATATATATCGGCATAAATATTATTATTATAATTTCTTGTACCCGATTGTTCTAGCATTTTTTCAAAACTGGATCTTTGGTACAAGAGACTTAATTATTGCTTAATTGAGGGCTTAGGGTATAATATTCGGGGAATACATCAGGAAATTTTTTATGTCAGAGGTTATTGTAATAATTTCATTTTCAAAGGTTATTGAAGGTTATCGGACCAATAACTTTCACAAATATTACGTTTATTATGATAAAGTGAAGGTTATTGAAGGTTATCAATATCAATAACCTCCGGAGTATTACGTTTTATTAATAAAAATAAAAGTTATTGGTACCAAACATCAGGAAATTTTAATAGGCAAAAATTTAGCAAATTTTTACTTCGAAAATTTCTGCAAATTTCTGACACCTTCGGAAATTTCTGCAAAAAATTTTCGCAACTTTTCACACAGTTTTCGAAAATTTTCGCAACTTTTCACAAAGTTTTCGAAACTTTTCGTAACTTTTCACAAAATTTTCGAAACTTTTCGTAACTTTTCACAAAGTTTTCGAAACTTTTCGCAACTTTTCACAAAGTTTTCGAAACTTTTCGCAACTTTTCGAAAAATTTTCGTAAAGTTTCGCAAATTTTTCCGTAAAATTTTCAAAATTTACAAAATTTTTTATTATTTTTCAAATATTATTATTATCATTTTATTATTATTATTATTATTTTATTTACATTAATACAAAAATTTCCAAATATTTAAAATTATATTTCTTATTTCTTAATCCTCGCTTTCTATATTTACTATTTCATTATGATATTCTTCATCTTCACCTTCTTTACCTTCTTCATCTTCGTCATCTTCGTCATCGTCATCTTCACCTTCGTCACCTTCTTCACCTTCGTCACCTTCATATTCATCATTTTTTTTACCTTCATATTCGTTATTTTCTACTTTTCTTTTGGATTTTTTAAGATTTTTTCGTAGAGTTTCGACTTTAATACTTCTTTTCTTTCCTTTGTTTCTTTCGGGTTCTATCTGTTTTTCAGGATCTTTCTGTCTTTCTGGAGATACTGGTCTTTGGGGAGTTGGAGATGAGTCCGATTCATATTCAAAACCTTCTTCATTTTCAATTTTTCTCTATTTTTTAAAATTTTGTTAGTTTTCGAAAATTTTAAAAATCTGGCGTGATATGAAATTTACTTACTAAATTTCTTGCAAGAGCCGGTTGTATAATTTCTTCTGACATTTTGATAACTTCATTTTTCGGGTTGAGAAAAATTTCTGAAATAGAAATCGCCCAGGCGATTTGAAGATTTGGAATATTTTTTTTCTTAGGCCAGACATTTTTAATTATTTTTGTCATATATGTGTCATTTTCGTCATCTTCGATTTTTTCAAATAATTTACGAAAACAATTTGAAACAGCAAGTTTCTTCTTCCACGCCGCAATTTCAGATACTTTCGCTACGTTACTAATTGGAGGTAACATATTGCTGAAATTTTCAAAAATTGCTGTTTTTATTCGCGCACACAAGGTGCCTCTAAGAGAACGGAGCCTTTTTGATAACTATAAATTTTTAAAAAAATTAATTACAAAACTCTTCAAAATATCAATTTATAGATTTTACTTACAGGTTTTCAAATTTTTTTTTCGAAATATGGTTCCCATTTACTACCCAAAGTGGAGAAAAATTCATTATCAGATTTTCTTAGAAANATTATTATTATTATTATTTTATTTACATTAATACAAAAATTTCCAAATATTTAAAATTATATTTCTTATTTCTTAATCCTCGCTTTCTATATTTACTATTTCATTATGATATTCTTCATCTTCACCTTCTTTACCTTCTTCATCTTCGTCATCTTCGTCATCGTCATCTTCACCTTCGTCACCTTCTTCACCTTCGTCACCTTCATATTCATCATTTTTTTTACCTTCATATTCGTTATTTTCTACTTTTCTTTTGGATTTTTTAAGATTTTTTCGTAGAGTTTCGACTTTAATACTTCTTTTCTTTCCTTTGTTTCTTTCGGGTTCTATCTGTTTTTCAGGATCTTTCTGTCTTTCTGGAGATACTGGTCTTTGGGGAGTTGGAGATGAGTCCGATTCATATTCAAAACCTTCTTCATTTTCAATTTTTCTCTATTTTTTAAAATTTTGTTAGTTTTCGAAAATTTTAAAAATCTGGCGTGATATGAAATTTACTTACTAAATTTCTTGCAAGAGCCGGTTGTATAATTTCTTCTGACATTTTGATAACTTCATTTTTCGGGTTGAGAAAAATTTCTGAAATAGAAATCGCCCAGGCGATTTGAAGATTTGGAATATTTTTTTTCTTAGGCCAGACATTTTTAATTATTTTTGTCATATATGTGTCATTTTCGTCATCTTCGATTTTTTCAAATAATTTACGAAAACAATTTGAAACAGCAAGTTTCTTCTTCCACGCCGCAATTTCAGATACTTTCGCTACGTTACTAATTGGAGGTAACATATTGCTGAAATTTTCAAAAATTGCTGTTTTTATTCGCGCACACAAGGTGCCTCTAAGAGAACGGAGCCTTTTTGATAACTATAAATTTTTAAAAAAATTAATTACAAAACTCTTCAAAATATCAATTTATAGATTTTACTTACAGGTTTTCAAATTTTTTTTTCGAAATATGGTTCCCATTTACTACCCAAAGTGGAGAAAAATTCATTATCAGATTTTCTTAGAAAAAATTCAGCAGATTCTTTGAATTCGTCATAATTGGGATATATTTTTTTTTCTAACAGGTCTTGAGCAAACTTAATTATCACAGCCTATTTATAAAAATTGTTAATATTGCGAACATTTGCGAAATGTTCAAATTTTAATATTATACTAACATCTATACAAGCTTGATCATGTGAAAGTATGGCGACTTCTTCTTTAATAGTTTTTATTTCTTCTTTCATGTCTTCTTAATTTTTTTTAACTTTTTCTAGAAGTGTTTTTAGATTATCCAATTTCGAAAAGATTCTTCTTGTAACGGCTTGAAACATAAAAAATTTTTAGTCATTTTAATTTTTTTTTGAAATAATTAAACCAATATATTATTATACCATCATTCATTTGATCTACCGAAGACGAGGTTAAGTCTGAATCTTCAGATTCTAGTAGTGGACGTGGAAATAAAGAAGGACGTGAAGCTGAAGCCGAAGAAGGGCGTAAAGCTGAAGCTGGAGAATGGCGTAAAGTTGAAGCCGAAGAAGGGCGTGAAGCTGAAGCCGAAGAAGGGCGTGAGTAAGAAGCGCGTGAATATGAAGAGGTGCACGAAAGGTTTTGTTTTTTTTTTTTAAATAATTTGTTCAAATTGCTCATCTTAAATAATAAATAAATATTTCATAAAAATAAACAAAAAAAATAGTAATATTACGAAAAATGCAAGCAAAAAAATTGAAATAAATAGTAATGTTATGGAAACTAATAAAAATACATGCAGTATTATTTGATTATATTCTAAAGTATGTAGATTCAAAAGAATATAGCATATAGTAACAACTAATAAATACATACCTTATTACCAGACAATAAAATAAAATTTGTAACGATATGGAAATAAAACAAAAAAAAATGTCTGTCTAGAGTTGTTAAACTACAGTTTAAACTCAGTGTATTAATAATTTCATGTAAAGGTAATAGTAATGTTACGGAAAATGCAAGTAAAAAATAATAATATTACGGAAAATGAAAAAAAAAATTGAAATAAAAAATACGTGCAATATTATATAACTACATCCTAAGTATGTATATTTGAGAGAATATAAAGAATATAGCATATAATAATAATAGAGCAAAGGCAAAAGACAGGAGACAAGAAGTATACCATTGTAAATAAAATAAAAAATACGTGCAATATTATATAACTACATCCTAAAGTATGTAGATTTGAAAAAATATAAAAAATATAGCATATAATAGTAATAGAGCAAAGGCAAAAGACAGGAGGTAAGGAGTATACCATTGTAAATAAACAAAATAAACAAAATATTTTTGTGTTACATATGTAATATTTTTGCGTTACATATGTAATACAAGATGGCAATATTTATTAAACTTACATTAATATAACGAATTTATCATATATTTTTCTTGTATTACAAATTTTATTATATATTTTTCCTTGTATTACAAATTTTATCATTTCTGTTTTAACACAGAAAATGTTGTATATATTCGAAAAAATCACATTTATTTTACAGATATAGTATTTGTAAGATATTCTTTTTATATCACGGAATGTAATATAGAAATTACAAAGAGAAACATTTAAAATTTTATTAATTACTGAGAAAACTAATAAAAATAAAAATACAGATTTGAAATATTGGAAAAGATATTTAAGTACCATGAAAGAGTACCATTGACAATTTTTAAATTAAAAATAAAGTCGAATAATTTCAATTCTCTTTAAAACAAAATATTGATTTTTTCGAAACAATTTGAACTTTTTTAATATTCTAATATAAACAATGTCTACAAGTTTTCAATGTCTACAAGTTTTCAATGCCCACATTGCCCTCGTAATTTTTCAACACGGAATGCATACTCTCAGCATGTTAATCGATGCATTAATACTGTTTATTTAAGTACAGAAGAATCTAGTGAGGATATTTCAGATATTGTCTCAAGTGTTAACGAAATGTCATTAGATGATGAAGATTTTAGTCGCATAAATGAATTTCAAATTATTCGAGAAGAAAACTCACAAGTTTTTTACCAATATGAAAGTGATCAGGATTATGCTGGTGATATTTCTTTTGGTGAAATATCACATTCAAGTAATATTCCGGAGGAATATGAAAACTTCGATGAAATTTTACCCGCAAGTTTACAAAGCAATGAAGAACCCGTATCACATTCAAGCAATATTCTGGAGGAATATGAAAACTTTGATAAAATTTTACCCGCAAGTTTACAAAGCAATGAAGAACCCGTATCACATTCAAGCAATATTCTGGAGGAATATGAAAACTTTGATAAAATTTTACCCGCAAGTTTACAAAGCAATGAAGAANCACTTGTTATAGAAAATAATCTTAATAACAAAGCTGAAAATGCAATTATAAAATTCTTTAACAAACATTCGGATTTATCTCAATTGTCACCTCTCCCAAAAAACATCGAAACTGGACGAAAGTTCATGAATAAAATGAATATTTCACAATTGTCATATTCTAAATATTGCGTACTTACTCATAATAGTCAAGATTACTTTATTCATTATCGTTCCATTAAAAACTGTATTAAAAACCTTTTGTCAAATCCAGATATATTAAAAAATTTGATGTTTAGATATGAAAATTCGAAGGTAAATACTTATATCGGAAATTTCTTAATAATTAATAATTATATTAATAATTATATTAATAAACTGTTAGATCGAGGATGAAAAATCATATGGAGAACAAAATTCCGGAAATTAGTGGAAACGGGCAGAAAGATCAATTTCAAATCACACAAATATTTTGTCAATCATTCTCTATTCAGATGCAACTACTACTGATACATTAGGAAAGAGTTCATTACATCCTATATATGTATCTTTTGGAAATATTCCCACATGGAGAAGGAACAAAGAAGACGCGAAACAACTGTTAGGATATCTCCCAATTTTATCTGCTAAAAATGAAACGGAAAAGAAATCTTCTGAATTTAAGGAATTGGCTCGCGAAACCTTTCATAATTCTATTAAATTTTTATTAGATCCATTATTCCAAGGTGATGGTGTTGATTTTAATATTGATGGCAAAGATATTTGGTTTTTTCCGAGAATATCCACTATAATCTGTGATTGGCCGGAAGCCTGCACGTTTTCGTTAACTTATAAATCAGCCAATTCGAATTATCCTTGTCATTTTTGTTTAGTTCAAAGAGAAGATCTTATTGATATAAGAAAAGATCAAGTGATACTCCGTAACCATGTAAATATGAAAGGATATTTTGATAGTAATACAAGTAATTTGGCAGGTTTGGAACAGGTCAATAATTACTTTTGGAGCATCCCGTAAGTTTGTTTATTTATATATTTAAATATTTATATATTTTAAGGGCATATTCTAACCTTATTTGTTTAAATTTAGAAATTTAAACATTTATGCAGCCACTGTACCTGATAGAATGCATCACTTAGATCTAGGTCTNATCTTTTGGAAATATTCCCACATGGAGAAGGAACAAAGAAGACGCGAAACAACTGTTAGGATATCTCCCAATTTTATCTGCTAAAAATGAAACGGAAAAGAAATCTTCTGAATTTAAGGAATTGGCTCGCGAAACCTTTCATAATTCTATTAAATTTTTATTAGATCCATTATTCCAAGGTGATGGTGTTGATTTTAATATTGATGGCAAAGATATTTGGTTTTTTCTGAGAATATCCACTATAATCTGTGATTGGCCGGAAGCCTGCACGTTTTCGTTAACTTATAAATCAGCCAATTCGAATTATCCTTGTCATTTTTGTTTAGTTCAAAGAGAAGATCTTATTGATATAAGAAAAGATCAAGTGATACTCCGTAACCATGTAAATATGAAAGGATATTTTGATAGTAATACAAGTAATTTGGCAGGTTTGGAACAGGTCAATAATTACTTTTGGAGCATCCCGTATATACTTGCACGCAAAATTATTTTGGGGCCCCGAAATTGCAATTTTGGGGAAAAAAGTCGAAATAGTTTTTCATAGAAGATGAAATTATTTTACTTAAAACCCGAAATTTTTTGACCACCCAGATTTATTCTTTGATTGAAGATACACATAACTGGGTACTTTTTTTACTTCCATATATAGAATGGATTTTGCATAAATCTCAAAAAGTCGAAATACCTCAAAAATCCAAAATCAATTTTGGGAACATGTATAATCCCGTAAGTTTGTTTATTTATATATTTAAATATTTATATATTTTAAAGGCATATTCTAACCTTATTTGTTTAAATTTAGAAATTTAAACATTTATGCAGCCACTGTACCTGATAGAATGCATCACTTAGATCTAGGTCTATTCTATACATGTCGTCAAAACTATTGAATTAAGTCAGACGCAATTAAAATTGAGAAAAATTGGAGTTGAGTCAAGGTAAATTTTGATTTTTACTAGTAACTGACGCAATTAGTTGAGTCAGACGCAATTAAAAATTGAAATTTTAAGAGTTGAGTCAAGGCCAAATTAGTTTTGACGACATGTATAGTCTATTCAAATATCAAATAGAATTTACTATGGAATTATTGAAGAAAAAAAAATCATTAAATAAAGTAAACGAAAGAATTGCGGATATTCCAAGACATTCGCAATTAAAAGTATTTAAAAAAGGGATACAATTATCCCGATTAACTGCAAGCGAATATAGAGATATGATGAAGATTATGGTGTTTGTGATCGATGATTTACAAATTAAAGATCTTTCGGAAGTCTACGTGAAATAGAATGAAATGTATTTACTGAGTAGATCAGAAAAATTTAAAGAAAGTGATCTGGAAAATTTTCAGGTAAAAATAATTATCTGGAGGATATTAGAAAGATTGATATACATAAATAAAATATTAATTTATTTAATTATATAGAAAGCAATCGATGATTGGGCTGATCTATTCATTAAATTATTTTAAAATATTTCGAATTCTCATTTGAAATTTCCGAAACTTCACTCATGGATTTGTCACATCGTCGATACAATTTGGGAATATGGAGCAATAAATGGATATATAACCGAAACATATGAAAGTTTACATAAAACTTATGTGAAGATTCCATATTGTCTCAGTAATAAGAAAGAAATAGAAAAGCAAATAATGGAAAATGTAAATAAAAAACAATAATTTATCACATAATATTTCAAAATTTAATAATTTTTTATTTTTAGATTCGATGCCGAGCAATTGTCTCGCAAAATCGTGTAGGAAAAACTAAAACTCCAATGGCTTTCGTGTACACTGCAAAATTATTTGACTTTGATCTTTCGGAATCCATGATTGAGCAAAATAAAAAAGATCCGAATTTGGATAAAAAAATAATAAAAGGTTTTGAGAAATTTATTGATTGCTTGAAAGTATATCTCAATATTTTGAATATAATTTCTGCCGAAGGCTGCCGAATAAAGATATATAATTCTGTTACATTAAAAAATGGTGCTATTTTATGTACAAAAAATGATTTTNTCACTCATGGATTTGTCACATCGTCGATACAATTTGGGAATATGGAGCAATAAATGGATATATAACCGAAACATATGAAAGTTTACATAAAACTTATGTGAAGATTCCATATTGTCTCAGTAATAAGAAAGAAATAGAAAAGCAAATAATGGAAAATGTAAATAAAAAACAATAATTTATCACATAATATTTCAAAATTTAATAATTTTTTATTTTTAGATTCGATGCCGAGCAATTGTCTCGCAAAATCGTGTAGGAAAAACTAAAACTCCAATGGCTTTCGTGTACACTGCAAAATTATTTGACTTTGATCTTTCGGAATCCATGATTGAGCAAAATAAAAAAGATCCGAATTTGGATAAAAAAATAATAAAAGGTTTTGAGAAATTTATTGATTGCTTGAAAGTATATCTCAATATTTTGAATATAATTTCTGCCGAAGGCTGCCGAATAAAGATATATAATTCTGTTACATTAAAAAATGGTGCTATTTTATGTACAAAAAATGATTTTCACCATAGACTATGGTTTAGTAATATTGCTGTCAATATGAATGAGGAGAAACTTTCTGAATATTTATCAGATAAAGGAATTTGTTATGCACAGGTATATATTAACTATTAAATAATTTTCATAATAAAATGTAGAAGATTACTTAACTCTTTTTTATTATTTAGACATTATTAATAACAGAAATAAGACTACCAAATAAATCACCAATGCATCTTGCACTTGTACAATGGTATGATTTTATTGAAGAAACTCCATTTGTTTACGGCTGTCCTTTATTGAGATTGGTAGAGGTGTACAATTTTATAGAAATAGAAGCGATCGAAGATACAATTCATGTAGTTCCACGCTTTGATAAAAATAATGAATACTTTGTAAGCAAATATGATCAGTGAGATCTCGCCTTTATTCATTTTTAAAGTTTAATAAAAAACATATGAAGAATAAAAACTAACTAGGCTAAGTATATTTCAACCGCCACCGCTTGACCAGCCACCGACGTAAAACTTTCAGATTTCCCTCCATTTTAAATTACTTTAAAACTTTCCATATTTACCCTTTTCAGAATAAAAACTAAGTCCTCATCAATTTTACATAGCAACTTATCTCAACCTCACCCCTAAGACNTACATTAAAAAATGGTGCTATTTTATGTACAAAAAATGATTTTCACCATAGACTATGGTTTAGTAATATTGCTGTCAATATGAATGAGGAGAAACTTTCTGAATATTTATCAGATAAAGGAATTTGTTATGCACAGGTATATATTAACTATTAAATAATTTTCATAATAAAATGTAGAAGATTACTTAACTCTTTTTTATTATTTAGACATTATTAATAACAGAAATAAGACTACCAAATAAATCACCAATGCATCTTGCACTTGTACAATGGTATGATTTTATTGAAGAAACTCCATTTGTTTACGGCTGTCCTTTATTGAGATTGGTAGAGGTGTACAATTTTATAGAAATAGAAGCGATCGAAGATACAATTCATGTAGTTCCACGCTTTGATAAAAATAATGAATACTTTGTAAGCAAATATGATCAGTGAGATCTCGCCTTTATTCATTTTTAAAGTTTAATAAAAAACATATGAAGAATAAAAACTAACTAGGCTAAGTATATTTCAACCGCCACCGCTTGACCAGCCACCGACGTAAAACTTTCAGATTTCCCTCCATTTTAAATTACTTTAAAACTTTCCATATTTACCCTTTTCAGAATAAAAACTAAGTCCTCATCAATTTTACATAGCAACTTATCTCAACCTCACCCCTAAGACCCTGCAGCCAAACTGAATACAGGATATCTTAAGAATAATGCCTCCATAAGATAACTTTTTTCAACCCTTCTACCCCTAGAAAGGTATTATCTAAAAAAAAATTTTCGGTGTCGAAGATACTCTTCGATAAAAAAAAGGAAGTTAGGATACCAAGTCGCAAATATTTTCTGCATCAGCTCATATCAAAAAACTGCTCCCTTATCGCTCATATAAGGTATATCTCCCGACTTTGGCGAAAATGGCAAGATCATCAGCTCACATATCTCACCTCCTCCCTTATCACTCATATAAGGTAGCCGGAAACACTCCCCTTAAAAACCGCCACCGATACCCAACAACTAATCCTCTTACAAACACCCAACTCACACCCATCTACCTTTAAATACAACTCCCACCCCCGTCCAACAAACTAAACATCACATCACACGTTCTTACCCCCTGTCAACCCCTTAGTACCACTGTACCACCACAGAAATTTTCAGCCCCACCGATCACACCTTAGATACTACCGTATCACCCGATTTCATCAGTGCGTCACCACCTGGATCTACAAGATCAACGATTTAGGGTCAAACCGAAATTTGACATTCCCCCCCAAAAAGTATTCCATGAAAAAAAGGAAAAATTTTGTGGCGCAGACCCATAACCAATATATACGAGAGTCAAACAGCTCTAGGAGAACTTCTTCGTTTATTCCGTTCGTTCAAAAAATAAATTATCCAACCCAGAAAAAAGAGGCTGGCCCCTACGTTCTGTCCTGGTTCGTCCTAAAGCTTCTGCACTCCAAGACTATTTTCCAAGAAAAACAGATGCGAAGAAACTGGAACCAACTCCACCGACCAAACTTCATAAGTATTTAAGAATAGTAACCCCAACGTCTTCTAGTTTTATCCGGTTGCTACCTAACCTCCGACTTAGACTGCTTTTCGTAACTTCATAAATACCCACTTCAGTTCTTTACTGCGGAATTTGAGTGGCGGACGGATAACCAGAAAGAGTTTTTTTTTTTTTTTTAATGAATACTTTGTAATGAAATTGGACCGATGAGGCCTCGACTTTATTCATTTATAAATATTTAATAAAAAATACATGAAGAATAAAACCTAACTAAGTTATAAATAACTACCGCCTAGCCAACCACCGTAAAAAGGTTTGACCTTTTTTACTGGGGGGCTACATAATAAATACTTTGTAATTTAACGAGACCGGTGTGGTTTTATCTTTATTCATTCAAAATATTTATAAAAATACATATAAAGAATAAAAACTGACTATAACAATTTACGGTTAACGGTCTGACCAGCCACCTTAAGGCCAAGGGCACCTTATATGATAAGTGGTATTCCTTACCAAAGTCATAAAAAAAAAGAAAATATTTGGAAGTACGTCATATCAATGTAAAATCCCACCTAACAACAACCACACCTCAACAACCCCAGAACCAACGTCCCAAAAGGACTAAGTTCCAAAACACCATTATAACA
This sequence comes from Diversispora epigaea, assembly GCA_003547095.1. Lineage (NCBI taxonomy): Eukaryota > Fungi > Glomeromycota > Glomeromycetes > Diversisporales > Diversisporaceae > Diversispora > Diversispora epigaea. The sequence continues at coordinate 49,448 of PQFF01000332.1, read as the reverse complement.
CTTTATAACTTGTATACCTGCTTACTAATCTACGGTGTCACCAAATATGTCCACCTTAATGTTGGTTAGACGAAACAAATGTTTCTTCCAGTAAATAAAACGGCTACTTTAACGAAACAAAGTTTCTTCCAGCGAAAACAAAGTTGGTCTTAACGGGAAATCTATTTCCTGCACGTATCATGAAAGTATTTAGCGTCAGTTTCTCATGGTCGACTTCTTTCCCTCCCATTCGAGATGGTATACGAACAAAGTTCTTCCAAAATTGTTCTTGTTGGTAATTTTCGCACGTATCTACTCATTGGTATCATAACAGATCAAAAGATCCTCCCAAGATATTCCATTTAGTGGCCTAATCTGTCTGACAAAATTCCAGCTAGCGAGACGAATCTACGTGGACTGAGTCGTGAAGGCGCATTATTCGACGCAAAATGTTGGCGGATATCCAAAAAGCATTATAATCCAATAAAAATATAAAACACCTAACTACTACCACACTTCAAACAACTAACCCTCTGCTCAATTTCACAACACACACCCCGGCTACAACTAAAATACATCACACTCCCCCGTCCTCCCACAATTCATCACATCACACATCATTACCACCAAACGTCATCTAAGTATTACCATACCCCCCAAATCACCTGCCGTTCATCACCTATGTACCACCGTACCACCAAAATTTTTTTCATCAGTACGTCACACCCAAACTGACAAGATCGACAATTCAGGGTCAAACCAATATTTGACATTTCCCCCAAAAAGTTATTGACATGAAAACGAGGAAAATTCATGGCGCAGACCCATAACTGATATATACGCAAAGTCAAACAGCTCCAGGAAAACTTCTTCGTTTATTCCGTTCGTTCAAAAACAACCTATTCAACTTAGAAAAAAGGAACTAGCCCATACGTCCTGCCCCGGTTCATCCTAAAGCTTCTACACTTCAAGGCTATTTTTCAAGAAAAATAGAGAGTTTCGCCGTTTACGTCTTCTGCGAAGAAACTGGAACCAACTCCACTGACCAAACTTCATAAGTATTTAAGAATAGTAACCCCACCGTCTTCTAGTCTTATCCGGTTGTTACCTAACCTCTGACTTAGACTGCCTTTCGTAACTTCATAAATACCCACTTCAGTTTTTTACTGCGGAATTTGAGTGACGGACGGATAACCAGAAAGAGTTTTTTTTTTTTTTTTTTTT
>PQFF01000332.1:766-32705 GCA_003547095.1 Diversispora epigaea | reverse complement strand
AGATAAAAGCTTGGAAATCATTATCAATAGTCAAACAATGTTACGAAAAGTTACATTCAAAGTTGGAAAATGATGAAACCACCTGGTGTGGAAAAATCATTAACGAAACGTGGCAGGATACTTCGAAAGTATCTAAAGAACAAATATCTTTCGTCGTAGCAATATGCGAAAGTTTCCTAAATCCAAATAATGAAATATTAAAAAATGATAATAAATTTTTAAGTAAAAGGTTAAAAAGAAATTTAGTAAGTATTAAAAATATACGGATTTTTTTGATTTTTTAATTTTTTTAAATACTAAAAAAGAATTTTATTAATAGAAAAAAATGGAAACCGGCTGAGAATTTGATTTGAAAGACTCGGATTCTAACAAAGAAACGGAAAGTGACTCAAGTACATCAGATGAAGATGAGGATAAGGATGAGGATGAAGGAGAAGTGAGCAGAAATGAGGGAGAAGGAAGTGGAGAAAGAAGTGAAAGAGAAAGAAGTGGAGAAGGAAGAAGAAGTAGAGAAAGAAGAAGCGAAGAAAGAAATGAAGAAAGAAGAAGTGAAGAAGGAGAAAGAAGAAGTAGAGAAAGAAGCGAAGAAAGAAATGAAGAAAGAGAAGGAAGAAGTGAAGAAAGAGAAGGAAGAAGAAGTGAAGAAAGAAAAGGAAGAAGAAGTGGAGAAAGAAGAAGCGTAGGAAGAAGCGTAGAAAGAAGAAGCGTAGAACGAAGAAATGAAGAAAGAAGAAGTGAAAGAGAAGAAAGAAATGAATGGGAATAGATTTCAAAAAGATCTGAAACATTAAAAAAATTCAAAAATATATATATTTTTTATTATATTACATTTTATTATCAGTTTATTATATATTATCAGTTAATTATATTTTTACATAATAAAGAACGCATTGGTTTATTATAATTTTTTTTTTACATAAGATTTTATGAAATATTGCGAAAATAATGAAAATAATAAAAACTAATCTAATAACTCAAAAAATGGATACCATAAAATATCCTTTATTGTAAGTATTTGTAACTTCACTTGTAAACAAAAATAAGTAGATTATTAAATTATTATACCGAAATTATTATTCGGAAATTTACTGACGACTAGTATATATATATTAGTTTATTATATTTTTTTACATAATAAAGATTTTTATGAAATATTGCGAAAAATAACAATTAATTTAAAAGTGATCGAAAAAAACTAAAGAATTAATCTAATTTGAATATTTGAAAAAAAAATAGAAAATAAAATTCATCGAAAATCTTTAGAAAATTCTGAATCGATACTAATGAAAAAGAAAAGAAAAAAGATGTTAGAAACAGTATTGAATAAACTGTGCACTGTTTTTAAGTAAACATATTAGCGTCCGAGAGTATCCTACTTCTAGACAGCAAGGTTATGAATAACCTGCTGAACGACTACCTGAAACTCTGAAAAATCACGGAAAAGGTAAAGAACAGCAAAGTTATGAACATAACCTGCTGAACTACTACCTGTTACACAGAAAAAAACCACGGAAAAGGCAACACATCGTAGTATAAGAGTTGTGTTAATCAAGAAAAGGGAATGTCGAGAACTTTTCTTATAGGAACTCTACCCTAATCCATCAGTTTAACATAACCAAAAGGACTCAAGAAGTTTCGGACAACCCCAACCTCGTCAAAAACCAACATATTTACTTGAGAAATAAATAAATTTTTGAAAATTTCCGAAAATTTTTGTCCTAAAATTTCATGAGAATAATAATTTTTGAAAGAGTTCGAAACAAGATCATTCATTTAGTAAATAAACAAGATCATTTTGTGTTACAAAATAAAAAACATTTTTTATTTGATCAAAAATTTCNCTAAAGAATTAATCTAATTTGAATATTTGAAAAAAAATAAAAAATAAAATTCATCGAAAATCTTTGGAAAATTCCGAATCGATACTAATGAAAAAGAAAAGAAAAAAGATGTTAGAAACAGTATTGAATAAACTGTGCACTGTTTTTAAGTAAACATATTAGCGTCCGAGAGTATCCTACTTCTAGACAGCAAGGTTATGAATAACCTGCTGAACGACTACCTGAAACTCTGAAAAATCACGGAAAAGGTAAAGAACAGCAAAGTTATGAACATAACCTGCTGAACTACTACCTGTTACACAGAAAAAAACCACGGAAAAGGCAACACATCGTAGTATAAGAGTTGTGTTAATCAAGAAAAGGGAATGTCGAGAACTTTTCTTATAGGAACTCTACCCTAATCCATCAGTTTAACATAACCAAAAGGACTCAAGAAGTTTCGGACAACCCCAACCTCGTCAAAAACCAACATATTTACTTGAGAAATAAATAAATTTTTGAAAATTTCCGAAAATTTTTGTCCTAAAATTTCATGAGAATAATAATTTTTGAAAGAGTTCGAAACAAGATCATTCATTTAGTAAATAAACAAGATCATTTTGTGTTACAAAATAAAAAACATTTTTTATTTGATCAAAAATTTCTGCAAATTTTCGCAAGTTTTTCGAAAATTTTTTAAAGTGGAAATTTTCGCAAATTTTATGCGAAAATCTTCCGAAAATTTTCACTTTGAAACTTTTCGAAAAATTGCGCAAATTTCCACAAATTTTTGCGAAAAATTGCGAAAAATTTTTGAAGTGAAAATTTTCCGGAAATTTTCGTCTTTTAAAATTTCCTGATGAAAACCTTCATTTTTATTAATAAAACGTAATACTCCAGAGGTTATTGATATCGATAACCTTCAATAACCTTCACTTTATTATAATAAACGTAATATTTGCGAAGGTTATTGGTTCGATAACCTTTGAAAACGAAATTATTACAATAACCTCCCTCAAAAAAAATATGAAAAATATGGTACTACCATATTTTTCATATTTTTTTTGAGGGAGGAGAGTTTATTATTGCATAACTTCTTACGAGAAGATACTGGATTATTAGGATATTCTTCATAATGGTAATTCATAATTGTCAACTTATTGTTTTCTTTATAATTGCATACAATCTTAGAATCATATAATTTATGACAGTTTGTACAAACTGCCATCCTTAATTTTGTTTGAAAAATTCCTAACCTCTTTTTTGCTAAATACAAAGACACAAGAAATTCCCAGAACTTAGAATTATCTATAGATTTGAGCATAACATTTAAAAATTTAATTAATGCCTCCAGGGCATTATCAGATAATCGATATCGTTGTTGAAACTTAAATAACCAGATAAGTATCTCTATATCTATCTTATCTTCTAGTTTTACTCCTTCATAATTTTCGTTCTCTTCTTCTAGTTCAGGTGTAATAAATAAATTATTTTCTTCAAATACTTTTTCGTGCTCATTTTCTGATTCTACATTCACATCTAAATCTTCATCATCCTCTCGGTCATCAATCAATTCATTATTATCATCACGATATTCTTCAAGGTCATCAATTAATTCATTATTATCATCACGATATTCTTCAAGGTCGTCAATTAATTCATTGTTTTCATTGTTTTCATTATTACCTAAATTATACAAAAGCATATCATCAAATATATCAGGAATCTCTTCTATAAGTGGATTATGAAATTGATCATTTCTGGATCGCGATAATGATGCCACAATGATTTCATCATCAAGATCCATCCCTGAAAGCATATTACTTATTGATGTATTCCTTTTTAACTTAGGTAAACGAGCAGTTTCTTCATCCAGAATGAACTGTCGGGAGCTTTTTTTTCTTTTCTTGCTACTCGTAATTAACGATACATTTTCATTTTCTACATCAGGAAATTTTTAAGGATAAATATATCCGGATAAATTTATAATATGCGGATATATGCGAATATATGCGAATTAATGCGCGGGTGGTCGAATATATCCAGATATATATTGCGAATTTATCCGGATATATTGCGAATTTATTTGAATTTATCCGTATATATCAAAATTTATAAATTACAAAACGGAAATATTTTATCATCGTTACAACATAATAACTTTTTATTTTAATAAGTAAATGTCAAACACTACAATAAGTAAGTTGAAAGATAAGAATGATGTGCATCTTCTGTAAAAATTTCAGACCTATATCTTCAAAATTGAGCAAATTACAAATGATTAAATTTTGAACATAATGAATTATTTCTATTCAAAATTTAATCATTCATAATTTGCTCAATTTTGATGATATAGGTCTGAAATTTTTACAGGAGATGCACATTATTCTTATCTTTCAACTTACTTACTGTAGTATTCAACATTTACTTATTAAAATAAAAAGTTATTACGTTGTAACGATGATGAATTATTTCCGTTTTGTAATTTATAAATTCTGATATATGCAAAATTATACGAATATATTCGGATATTATGCAAATATATCCGGATAAATTTATAATATGCGGATATATGCGAATATATCCGGATAAATTCGCAATATATCCGGATATATTTGTCTTAAATTAATCCGGATATATTCAACCACCTGCGCATTTATCCGCATTAAATATTCACATATATCCGGATATATTTGTCTTAAATTAATCCGGATATATTCAACCACCTGCGCATTTATCCGCATTAAATATTCACATATATCCGGATATATTTGTCTTAAATTAATCCGGATATATTCAACCACCTGCGCATTTATCCGCATTAAATATTCACATATATCCGGATATATTTGTCTTAAATTAATCCGGATATATTCAACCACCTGCGCATTTATCCGCATTAAATATTCACATATATCCGGATATATTTGTCTTAAATTAATCCGGATATATTCAACCACCTGCGCATTTATCCGCATTAAATATTCACATATATCCGGATATATTTGTCTTAAATTAATCCGGATATATTCAACCACCTGCGCATTTATCCGCATTAAATATTCACATATATCCGGATATATTTGTCTTAAATTAATCCGGATATATTCAACCACCTGCGCATTTATCCGCATTAAATATTCACATATATCCGGATATATTTGCATAATATCCGAATATATTCGCATAATATCCGGATTTATCTGATATGCGAATTTATCCGAATATATTTGCGAAGTTATCCGGATATATTCGCATATATCAGAATTTATAAATTACAAAACGGAAATATTTTATCATCGTTACAACATAATAACTTTTTATTTTAATAAGTGAATGTTGAATACTACAGTACGTAAGTTGAAAGATAAGAATGATGTGCATCTTCTGTAAAAATTTTAGACCTATATCTTCAAAATTGAGCAAATCATGAATGATTAAATTTTGAATAGAAATAATTCATTATGTTCAAAATTTAATCATTTGTAATTTGCTCAAATTTGAAGATATAGGTCTGAAATTTTTACAGGAGATGCACATTAATCTTATCTTTCAACTTACTTATTACAGCATTTGACATTTACTTATTTAAAGAAAAAGTTATTACGTTGTAACGATGATGAATTATTTCCCTTTTGTAATTTATAAATTCTGATATATGCAAAATTATACGAATATATTTGGATAAATTCATAAACTAGCCTATGTAGATCCTATGTAGATCTTCTAGCTTCAGCCAACCCTAACCTTAACTCTGGTAGTTGATATCTATATTCGCATAATGTTGTATAATTTTGCATATATCAGAATTTATAAATTACAAAACGGAAATAATTCATCATCGTTACAACGTAATAACTTTTTATTTTAATAAGTAAATGTTGAACACTGCAATAAATAAGTTGAAAGATAAGAATGATGTGCATCTCCTGTAAAAATTTCAGACCTATATCATCAAAATTGAGCAAATTATGAATGATTAAATTTTGAATAGAAATAATTCATTATATTCGAAATTTAATCATTCGTAATTTACTCAATTTTGATGATATAGGTCTGAAAATTTTACAGAAGATGCACATCATTCTTATCTTTCAACTTACTTATTACAGCATTTGACATTTACTTATTTAAATAAAAAGTTATTACGTTGTAACTATGATGAATTATTTCCGTTTTGTAATTTATAAATTCTGATATATGCGAATATATCCGGATAAATTCATATGCAAATATATGCGGATATATTCGAATAAATTCACAAATATATCCGGATAAATTCGCAAATATATTCGGATAAATTCGCATATCAGATAAATCCGGATATTATGCGAATATATTTGGATATTATGCGAATATATTCGAATATTATGCGAATATATTCGGATATTATGCAAATATATCCGGATATATGTGAATATTTAATGCGGATAAATGCGCAGGTGGTTGAATATATCCGGATTAATTTAAGACAAATATATCCGGATATATTTGCTATTAAAAATTTCCTGATGTAAGAAAGGTAATAAATGTTACACAAAATAAAAATTGATATATCAGATACCTGAAAAATGAAAATTTGATATATCAGGTACCTGATTTGGTAATAACAACGTTGTAATTTAATAAACTTACTATATTTTCTTGATTCAATCCTTGCTAACTGATTCTTTCTTGAACTTTTAGATTTCCACAATTTTTTATTATTAGCATGCTTCTCTTGAGTTCTTGCTACAACTTCTTTACCATTACACAATAGACAATTGCATACATATTTATATGTCTTGGTAGAAACTAAACTAGTTAATAGTGCTGATTTTTGAGACATTTTTTCAAAATATATTAATATATTAGTAAATTGGTTGAAAATTTTACAAAATATAATATTTCCCTTTTTATATAATTTCGCTAATACATATTTTTTGTAAATTTGCTTTGCGTTTTTGTGTCTCAAAATTTGAGAAATTTAAATTTATTAATTTTTAAATTAACGCGTTTTTTTATAATTCATGTCTCAATATTTAAGATATACGCTTTTATAATTCGTATCACAATATAAATTACTTATTATAATTCGTGTTATTTATATATAAATTACTTATTATTATTATTGTCCGGAGCGTAAGCGTAGGACTATATATTATTTTGCACTATGTGAAAATCGAAGTCGCATGGAGATTTCCAGTTGTCACGTTGCGTGACGTCTAATAAAAAATAATAAATAAAAATAATAAACAAGATAACAGTTGTCACGTCGCATGCCGTCTAATAAACAAGATACAAAGATAACTACATATCGTTACTATTTATATTTATTGTTTATTCATTACACTATATAAATCATTACTATAATTATATTATTCATTAATTTATTAATTTTTTTTTTATTTATTTTTTTAAAGTTACAAATTTGCTCCAGACTCACAACGGTTTCTGTTTCCTAGTAATATTAATAGTGTAGCACAAACTTGATGATCTTTGATCCTATGTACATAAAATAAACAAATACTTTTTTTCATAAATATCACTCTCTCATATAATACTCCTTGAGAGCACAACACCTCCTTGCGACTGATAATATTAACAGTACCATATTATATATTTACAAGTCTTGTAATTTATAATTATGATATTTTTATATTATATATACTATAGATATATTAATAGATATATTACAACTATTATAATGTTAAGATTAATATATGATATAAAAAAAAAAAAAACTCTTTCCGATTATCATTTATTTTTCAAAAATACGCAGTAAATAAAATTCGAAATAGTTTTATTTTTTATAGCTTTTATTGAATTTTTGCTCAGGTATGAGCGAACAGGAAGACCGACCTAGGAGGAAGGTCGCTAACTACTCCTCCACTAGAAGTCCGAGACTACTCGTAACAGGTTTAAATTCAACCTTCTGGAAAAAAAAAATAATAATAATAAAAACTCAGGGAAAAACACTACTGAAAAAAGCTCAGTCTCTCAAGGAGAAACTCAGTCGGAAAGCTCCAACACTGTAAGAAACAATACCCAGCTCAAAGAAACAACTTGGGAAGCAGAAAACATTTCAACAGATGAACAAAATATTATAAATTTGGAAGAAGATAATTTTAATAATGATAGCAATACTGATACTCAAGAATGGCAACAAGTAACCAATCGAAAAGGTAAACAGAAAGTCGTGGATAACAATACAACAAGTAAAAATCAAGAAATAACAGTTGTAGAAGATAATGAATCAATCATTTCCTTTGAGGATATTAATGAAAATCAACATGAATGGCGTGAAGCCTTTGGGGCTAAGAAATATAAAATTTGGACATTCGCTTCACGAATTCCGGGTAAAACTATCAAGGATAAAATCGAAAAAATTAAAAAATCGTTTAGAGAAGTGACGGAATTAATTACGGTTAATTCAGAAGTCTTCAATAGACAAAGAATGATTTCTGTTTTTTTTGACAATAAAGAAAAAATGAATACAGCTAAAAAAATTAATGTAAGCGTATACGTGTTGCAAATAATTTGGGATTTGGGATGCCAAAATGCACAAATTACTAGTATTTGGGATTTGGGATTTGGGATTTTGGCAAAAAATACTAATTATAATTTGGGATTTGGGATTTGGGATTTTGGCATTTGGGATTTCGGCATTTGGATTTTGAATTTGGGCGGCAGGTATATGTAAGCGCAGATGCAGCACAGCCGAACTACATGCATAGGGCTATAATCTTTAAAAAGAATCCTCAAAGAAATATCATGCATGGTATCAAGTTGTGGGACATTCCTATTGGCATGAAGTACAAAAAATTAGCTTTTGAAATATCTTCTACTTTTGGAGATATTGAAAGAATGAACCTTAGAACAAATGACATGTGGCAATCAGCCGTAATTGTATTTAAAGAAAAAAATAGTGCAGAAAAAATTCTTGAAAATTGGAGTATTATTATTGGTGATGACTCATTTAGAGTTACGCCACTTAATTTCACTGCAGAAATGCTCAAGTCACGTGGAGAATTTACTGCTAAAGGGGTCCTCTAAAGCAGTGTACAATCACGTGATTTAGAGCCAATAAGAAGACCAATCTATTTATATAAGCCAATCTAACCCTAACTATATCACGTGATTGTACCCGGCTTTAGACATCCCTCTGCTAAAGTAATTGGCTTGCCAAATGGTATCACGGCCAGGGAACTTATGCCAACTATTGAAAAAGTCGGGGCAAAAACATGTTACTTTCCTAGAACACGAACTTCTTATCGACGTAGAGGAGAGGCTATAGTTTCTTTTGTTTCCCCCGAAACACGAAATGCAACTTTGAACACCTTTTGGAATGATGAAAACACAACAATTACTATCAAAATTGTAGATTTTACTACTAAAACTTGCCACATGTGCTACTTAATTGAGCATCTCATTAGTAATTGTCCTTTGACAAAATGAGACGCCGAGTTTAAAGAAAAGAAAGTCAATAGTCTTGAAAAGTTCGGTGCCATCTATAAAAAATATAATCCCAGATACTTAGCGACATTGAATAGACAAACTGAAAATACAACATATGCAGATGTAACAAAGAAAAATAGATTTAACAAACCTGCGTCCACTGGCGATGCAAACGATAGATTAAGTCGTATCGAATCTTTGCTTTTAGAGGTTTCTGAAAGATTAACTGCCTTAGAAGAACATGTATGGAATAAAACAAACGCTGACTTCGAACAAGATTCATTCGACTCAGATGACGACGTCGATATGGATGAAGACTCTGTTGAACTATACGTGTTACCCAAATCCCAAATAATTTGGGATTTGGAACGCCAAAATGCACAAATTATTAGTATTTGGGATTTGGGATTTGGGATTTTGGCANTAGTTTCTTTTGTTTCCCCCGAAACACGAAATGCAACTTTGAACACCTTTTGGAATGATGAAAACACAACAATTACTATCAAAATTGTAGATTTTACTACTAAAACTTGCCACATGTGCTACTTAATTGAGCATCTCATTAGTAATTGTCCTTTGACAAAATGAGACGCCGAGTTTAAAGAAAAGAAAGTCAATAGTCTTGAAAAGTTCGGTGCCATCTATAAAAAATATAATCCCAGATACTTAGCGACATTGAATAGACAAACTGAAAATACAACATATGCAGATGTAACAAAGAAAAATAGATTTAACAAACCTGCGTCCACTGGCGATGCAAACGATAGATTAAGTCGTATCGAATCTTTGCTTTTAGAGGTTTCTGAAAGATTAACTGCCTTAGAAGAACATGTATGGAATAAAACAAACGCTGACTTCGAACAAGATTCATTCGACTCAGATGACGACGTCGATATGGATGAAGACTCTGTTGAACTATACGTGTTACCCAAATCCCAAATAATTTGGGATTTGGAACGCCAAAATGCACAAATTATTAGTATTTGGGATTTGGGATTTGGGATTTTGGCAAAAGATACTAATCATAATTTGGGATTTGGGATTTGGGATTTTGGCATTTGGGATTTTGGCATTTGGATTTTGAATTTGGGCGGCAAGTATATGTTGAACCGGAAAACTCAAACCCACCTACCAATATTAGTGGGAGTTCATCGGATAACAGGTTAATTAATGTCATCAACCAACTAGTAAATCGGTTAGATAATATTGAAAGCCAGGTTATGACGCCTGCCGGTAAAACGGCTCATGTAATTATTGAAGAAAAAAATAGAGGCTCGTCTCAATAAATAGTTCTCTTCCTTTATAATTTTTATTTATAACAGACAATAATAATAATAATAATAGTTCGATTAATTCTAATTTATCAGGGAACAGTAATAAAACAAGTGAAAAAACGACGAGTGTGCATAGTAATATACATAATACAGAAAATTACATAGACAATCAACATATATATATAGCAACACATAATGTCAGAGGGTTTAATGACCCAATTAAACGGCAAATTTTTTTTAATTTTATCAAAACAAAGAATGCTGATATCGTAGGTATTTCAGAAACAAATATTAAAGAAAATGGAGAAAAATGGTTTATCGAAAGGCAGTTCCAAATATAGAATACATTGGTCCTCTATGGGTATGGGGGCCAGTGTTGCCATTGTTATAAAAAAAGACCTTAATAAATATGTTTGTAATGTTAGAAGATACGAAAGAAAAGCGATAGCTATCGATTTGGTGCTTCCGAAAAAAACAATAATACGCTTTATCCAAGTGTATTTTCCAAGTAAGAAAACTGAAAGAGTTGGTTTGTTAAATCAGGTCAATAATTGGTGCAGTGAAGCAAAACGTAAACAATATAAGTTAATAGTAGCTGGAGATTTCAATGCTGTTCCTGTGCCAAACTTAGACAGAAACAACAATAATTTAACAGAAACACCTGAATGCGAGATTTTCTCGTCATTAACTAGTAAAGATTTAGTTGATAGTTATAAGGTCTTATATCCTGACCAAGGTGGCTACACATGGAATCGAGACAACTCAACCGAAAAAAGCCGTATTGACGCTATTTGGATTCCCCATGAGTGGATAAATAAACTCGAGGAATGTGAATTAGATAATTTGGAAGCGATAACAGATAGTGACCATAAGTGGCTGGATGTCAAAATTAAAAAAACTGGCGAATTGCAAGAGATAAAGAGTTAATTGGAAACAAAGGCCCTAAATATAATTTAAAAGGAATGTGTGATGAAAAATGGGTAAAATTTACTGACCACGTCAGAATACAATTGGAAAATTCGACGTTCACAGAACGAAGCAATATATATACGGCAAATTACGAAACACTTAATAAAAATTGGAAAACTTTTAAAAATATTATTACAGAAGCCGCTGATCGAGCTATGTCTAAAAATAAAATGCTTAAGCGTAATAAAGTAGTTAAAAAGAATACACAAAATAGCTAAATCCATAAACAGAATATATAGATTCGTAATAGTTAACAAACATAAATCATTTAAATGGATCCAAGAACAAACCAAAACCGCCCAAGAAAAAACAAAACTAATTAATCTTAACTATAGTATCGAGAAACTATTTAAAGAAAACAACTCAATCCCTGATTTGATGGATGCTCTAAAAGCAGAGAGTCTACATTATCAAGGAATTGCACGTGTGGAAAAAAAGAAAGAAACACTCCAACATATTCAAAAGGCAATTGAACGCCGGTGGGATGATCTTAAAACTAATCCAAAACGCATGATTAATAGTATCTTGGATAAACCTAAACAATCGATTGTGATGGATCGTTTGATAACGACAGATGCTAATGACAATCCGGTGATAGTTAATGATGGAGGAACAATTAAGGGATCGTAAAAAATCACTTCAGCAACTGGACTAGAAAACGGAACTTAGACACTAATCTTTTGCATAAGTGGGAGATATTTTATATACCTAAAAAAAATATTAACATCGCATGGTATGATATATTACTCTCGGAAGTAGGCACTGATGAATTAGAAGACATTATCTCTAAGTTGCCTAATAAGAAAGCACCCGGACAATCAAATTTACAATACGAATGGTTTAAACACTTGCCGGGTAATGCGGTTGAAGTTTTAAGAAATATCATAAATATGTCCTTAAATATAAATGACATGCCACGTGAGTGGAAACTAAGATACATATATCCAATCCCAAAAACTACTGCGTGGGCTAACGATCTGAATATAACGAGACCAATTACACTTTTGGAAACAGGTCGGAAAATCTTTATGAAAATAATGAACAATAGGTTAGCTAATATCTTTAGTACTAAAAAAATTTTATCAAAACACAACTATGCTGGTTTGCCAGGAGACGACACGCAAAGTCCTATTCACGTTATTAACAATATCATGGAGGATGCTCGTGATAACAAAAGAGAGTTATGGATTATGTTTCAAGATATGAGCAAAGCCTTTGACTTGGTTAGTGCAGAGTCACTAATATTGGCATTACGTCGTATTAGAATACCTGAACGCTTCGTTAGTTTAATAGAGAAACTATTACGTAATAGAGAAAACTAAGTCCTTACATCTTATGGTAATTATTTCCCCTTTTCTGGCAGATTTTCTATGACCCCTTAGTGCATCGGATAGCAGAAACTAAGTTGGGCTATACCATGAAAGAAAAATGGATTAGTAACCTATACTCGCAATCAAAGAAAAGACTTAGTGTACAAGTCTCTGTGGCTGCCTATGTGGACGATACAAATTAGATCGCCCCTAACAAACAAAATATGGAAGAAATACTTACAATTGCAAATGAATTTTATCAAATGAACGATATTACAATTAATACATCAGTAAATTTTTTTAAACGTAAGCCTTCGAAGTCCTTCACTCTGATAACCTTCAAATACCTCCAACATAAACGTAATATTTACGAAGGTTATTGGTACCGAAAACCTTCATTTTTATTAATAAAACGTAATACTCTGGAGGTTATTGATATCGATAACTTTTAATAACCTTCACTTTATTATAATAAATGTAATATTTGCGAAGGTTATTGGTCCGATAACCTTCAATAACCTTTGAAAACGAAATTATTACAATAACCTCCGACATAAAAAATTTCCTGATGTAAAAGTAAATCATACCTAATTGCCATTAACGTAAACTCTCAAACCAAATTAGAAGGCTTACTAATGGGAGATGAAACATTATACCCTGTGGCAAAGGACTATCCCGTTAGATCACTTGGAGTCTATGTTACGGAAAATGGTTCCAAACAGTTTCAGAAGGATCGACTTAAAAAGTTAACAAATTATATGGCCAATATTCTTAAAGGAAAACCCATTACAGATAAACAAGCAATTTACATTTTCAATGCAGTTGTAATACCAATGCTAGAGTATAGTCTAAATGATATGATACTTTCAGAAAAGGAATGTTTAAAGATTACAACTAAATTCATTTCGATGATCAAAAATAAGGCGTTACTGCCTATTACGGTGCCAAATGCTCTAATACATGCAAAAGAAGCGTATGATGTATGTCATTTGTGGAATCGTCAGTTACAAATGCAAAGTAATAATTTGTTTAATAGATTAAATGATAAAGGTATGTTGGGTTGCTCCACGCGAGTACGCCTACAACACCTTCAAAATTCTTTTTGGTCAGGACAAAGTATAACCGAATCGTTATTTACAATGAAAACTAAACGGGGATGGTCCCTGATAAACGATATATTAGTTATTTGTAAAACACATGATCTGACATTCAAGTTATCCAAAAATCTTAACGACAATCTATTAATTAAGGGGGGTAATATCGCAATAGAAGAGATATTAGATGATGAAAGTCAATATCGGTTGATCAGAAAAAGTCTGCGAAACAGGCAACTGATATTTCTGGAACAGTTAGTTTCACATAATGGTAAAATACTCTTACACTGGCAAGAAATTACTAACAATGACTGACGGGGCCCTAAACCTGGTTGGTTCAAAACACTTGAAAACAAATTATTAACAGATATTAAAACACGAGTCTTGTCGGCAAAAATGCAGGCAACGTTGGGTGAACGATATAATATATGTAACTGGAATATTGGTAAATAAAGCAATAGTATTAATTGGGTAGCAATACAAAATGATGAAGGAACTCACCCACTTATTGGGAAAAAAAAAATACTTAATAAAGACGAATTCACAATTCAACATCATACCAAAGAAGTTAGCTCACAGAGCTTGGGAAACTCAGTTTTAGAAAAATGTACGGGCTGTGCCCTAGGTGATATGAGCCTTGTTACCAATTTTAAAAATCAAGATGTATGTCTTATCAAGACGAGCATGGCAAAATCCGTTAGTATAAACGTGNTCGGTTGATCAGAAAAAGTCTGCGAAACAGGCAACTGATATTTCTGGAACAGTTAGTTTCACATAATGGTAAAATACTCTTACACTGGCAAGAAATTACTAACAATGACTGACGGGGCCCTAAACCTGGTTGGTTCAAAACACTTGAAAACAAATTATTAACAGATATTAAAACACGAGTCTTGTCGGCAAAAATGCAGGCAACGTTGGGTGAACGATATAATATATGTAACTGGAATATTGGTAAATAAAGCAATAGTATTAATTGGGTAGCAATACAAAATGATGAAGGAACTCACCCACTTATTGGGAAAAAAAAAATACTTAATAAAGACGAATTCACAATTCAACATCATACCAAAGAAGTTAGCTCACAGAGCTTGGGAAACTCAGTTTTAGAAAAATGTACGGGCTGTGCCCTAGGTGATATGAGCCTTGTTACCAATTTTAAAAATCAAGATGTATGTCTTATCAAGACGAGCATGGCAAAATCCGTTAGTATAAACGTGGTTAGAAGTGTAGTGTCACTACGATCAACTCCAGATCGTTCAAATAGACTCTGACTTCGCTCATCTCAGAACGCCATTAGAGACGGTATCGGTAAAATTATAGATGATTCACTACCAGTTGGTTCAATACGTTCCATAGACCTTCCAACTGTTTACATTAGTAACAATGTACGAGATAGAACAACTATGTTCGCGAAATTTCAAAATTTCTGGACACAAGAAAACATTCAGACTAAACTTGATGACATTCGTTTAAAACTTTCTAGTGGTATGTCAATTAGGATATATACGGATGGATCCTTAATTAAAAATGATAATAATAATTCACACGTAACAACAATGGGTTGCGGGTGGTGCGCACTTGACGAGAATGATACAGAGTTTAATTTTAGTGGTAAAGTAGAAAATTTCGCGTCGTCGACACGTGCAGAACTTATGGCAATTCTGACAGCAGTTTATGCTACCCCAAAGCGTTCAAGGTTATGTATTTTTACGGATAGCCAGGCAGCTATCGATGCTATAGCTAATGCAGCTGCCAACCCAAGAAAAGCACATAGGAAACTTAAAAATTGGACAATTGTCAAAGCTATAGAAGAAATAGCTAAAGTTCAGAACTTAACACTCCGGCTGGAAAAAATTAAAGCGCACTCAGGAGTTATCCACAATGAAATGGCAGATAAATTAGCAAGAGAAGGTTGTCTTAAACTTGTATGCTTTCCAGACCTGCAGTCTTTAACGTCTGTAAATGCAGTGAGTTGTTGGAATACAGAAACAATTGAGGAGCCTTTAAAACATTTTACTAAAAAATTGTGTAAGGCTAAACACTCGATAAAATGGAGACTGCTCAATCGGAACATCTCTACAATTTCTGCTTTTAAAAGCAAGTAGATTCAGTGGGAGTCATCATGGAGAACGACAATGCTTTCTTTTATTGATCGCAATGTAACAGATAACAAGAAAACCCGGCAAAGAGCTTTTAATGTTAAATTATTTAATAATGAACTACCTACACAAGAGAAGTTAAAGGACAGATTCCCAAAGATATATGAAAACGATTCTTGTATCCGGTGCAATCTAGAAAAAGAAGATCAAGTATATGTGTTGACATGTCCAAAAAATTTAATTGATATACACTCATGCAAAAATAAACTTATTAATTTGTTAGTAAGCAAGACGACTACCGTCGCATGTGGGGATATGTGCAAAAATATGTGCAAAACACTAGAAGCATTAAAGGAACTTTATATTCCCCGAGATGTGAGCACGCAAGACACAGATCACTTATTATTCATTGATGTTATGTTGGGATTGATCCCGATAACTGTATATGATATAGTTTTACAAAAAGTTGTAACACATGAGTTGGCTGATCAAATAATAGATGACGTATTTAATCAATTTAAACTCTTCTTACATACTCATATTTGGAAGGATAGATGTACAGCGGTTAAAAAGTGGGAAACTGAGAATGGAATCAGTAATAATAAATGGAAAAAGAAGGTCTGTAACGCAATACTTGATACAACAGTAACATCTTGGACCAATAATACAGATAACAATAGTGTACTCAACAATACTACACAAGGTGTAACAAACATTATAAATAAAAACAATCATAATTATAGTAGAAGCAAAATTTCTTTTTTATTTTCATTAAATAGATTTATATATAATCATGATATCAAAGATAGCTATAATTGGACTTGGTTGTATACAATAGGTTGTTCAGCAGGGCCTTAACCTACTGAGGGCAATTGTTATTGTCAGGCGGTAGGTTGCAGGCATGTCCCTTCGGGTTAGTCTGAGTCTCATCTTTAACTAATAATCATTAGAATAAGTTATGTATCTTATGTATAAGAAACTTTCTGTTTTTCTAATTAATAAAATTTGAGGCGAGGCCTCGCTGAAACAAAAAAAAAAAAAGATTAATATATGATATGACCAATTCCCGATAAGTGTATTTTATTTTTATTTTGAGTTTTCATAAAATATCGGATACTGACTTTTCGTAACAAAAAAAAAATGACAATAACGCATCAACAATATTTATTAAAAATATTATAATAAGTATATATACAGGAGTATGATTGTTTTTTAGTTTTTTTTTTAAGAAAAGTTATTTTAAGTAAATAATATCATATCTCCGATGTATCTAATTTATTTTAATACATAATTTTTATAGATGAATATTGAACGAAATTATTAAGTAAGTGAAAATACTATGATGAAGTAATTATTATATGAGAATAATATCAATATATTATTATATCATTTTTATGATATCAAAGAGTAACATAATGATATCAAAAATATCAAAAAATAACGTAATTCTTAAAGATCAACTATTCGAAAAATAGAATATATAAAGAATCACTTTTTTCTTCGTTTTTTTTTAAAAAATATTATTTTAATTAAATTAGAATTAAATTAGATAGTTAATAAAATAATATTTTTTCAATTTTCAAAATGACCAAATTTCATAAAGCAAAAAAAGCAAGAAAAGCAAAAAAAAGCAAAAAGATTCTCTATCGCATTCCCCATTAAGGCAATAAAAAAAAAGGAAAAAAAAATCAAAAAATAAAATAACAAAAAAACGTAATATTAAATATTTTAATTTTTATAATATTTAAATTATAATTAATATGAATAATGAATATAATTTTATATATTTAATAGAACTTTTCCAATTAGGTCATTTTTATTATGACTTAATGATAAAAAAGAAAAATAAAAAAGCATCATCATCGTTGTCATCATCGTTGTCATTATCATCGTCGTCGTCATCGTCATCATCATCATTATCAACCACTAGTTCCTCAAAACAAGTGTTGCAATCTTTAATTTCTTCATTATCTTTTGACAAAGATAAAAGAATCAAACCCCTAGATGATGAATCTTATAAAAGAATTAAAGTAAGTATAATATATAACAAATTTTATATTAGTTATGTCTATCGGGGACACGATTAACATACAAATAACAATTTTGTAGAGGGAAGTTTTTTTTGTAGTTGATTCTGAAATGAATACAGTGTATCAAATTAATGATCGTTTAACTTGGGTTGCTCAAAAACATAATGTGATTACGAAGTTACTATCTCCACTCAAAAGAAAAATTAATAAAAAGTACAAAGTTATAGGAGCAGAAATCATAAAAATGTTATAAAGGTGTCATCGATCACGCCATAGAGTAAATAATATTGGTAATCAAGGGCCAAGAGCAGTTATTAATAATAGCAGATGAAAATTAAAAAATACGGCAATGAGTAATGTAAGTTCTTTTTTTAATTTTCTAAAAAACATGTATATCGGAAATAATATATATATATTTATATGTTAATAGAAAAAGAAAAGAAGGAAGAGAGCAGTAGATTTTATGATGCAAGGAGGTAACAAGTATATAAAATGATATCTGAAAAAAGATTTATCTAAAATCTTAAATAATTCCGGTTACCATTCGGAAAAATCAACATCAGCAAGGACCCCGAGCAATCTATGAATAGGTCAGATAATACTAAATTAGGAAATAAGAAAGGAAAAATATAATTTTTGTAAGTAAATTTTTAAATTTTAATTAAAAATAAGCAACTTTTTAAAAATTTTACTATGATAGCTAAGCAAACTCTAATGTGACCTATTTATAGATTGCTCAGGGTCCTCATCAGCAGCACGAACAACAACTATCATTGATAGTAATAATGATACTGATAATAATAATAATAATAATAATAATAATAATAATAATAATAATAATAATAATAATAATAATAATAATAATAATGATAATAATGATAATAATAATAATAATAATAATAATAATAATAATAATAATAATAATAATAATAATAATAATAATAATAATGATAATAATGATAATAATGATAGTAATAATAATAATGATAATAATAATAATGATAATAATAATAGTAATGAAAAAACAATATCAATTTATGTATATGAAAAATGGTGGCGATCAGATGTTGTAAGTAAATAATAATATATATATTTTTTACACCTATCGGGGATATCATTAATGTGTTTTTTTTTTTTTAGCTCATAAAACTTTTTAACGAAAGAATCGATCCTGTCATTAAAGATATATGCAAAAAACAGCAAAAACAAAGAATCAAAAACATAGTGTCCAAGATTATAAGAGACGGGTACCCACCAGTTGGGGTTCCGAGCTGAACTTTAAATATAGTAGCATTGATGCGTGAAAATCGGGATCAATCAAAAATAGTAATTTATGATCCCGATTATACATGTCGTTAAAACTATTGAATTGAGTCAAACGCAATTAAAATCGCAAAAAATTAGAGTTGAGTCAAGGTAAATTTTGATTTTTACTAGTAATTGACATAATTAGTTAAGTCAGACGCAATTAAAAATTGAAATTTTAAGAGTTGAATCAAGGTCAAATTAGTTTTGACGACATGTATAATTCCGATATAGAAGAAGAAAGTGAAGGAGACAAAAAGGACAACGGAGAGGACAACACTGATGAGGATGATGATGATGATGGAAATGATTTAATTATAGATAATAAAAGAAAAAGAAAATCATCATCATCATCAAATAAAAAAGAAAACAAGAATCTTCAAAAAAAGATTCTAATAAAAAAAAAAAACAAAAAAAAACAAAAAAACAAAAAAAATAAAAAAAAATAAAAAAAAATAATTATAATAATAATAATAATAATAATAATAATTATAATATTATATAATTTTTTTTGATTTTTATTATTTTTTATATATTTTGATTATATTAATAAATAAATTTTGCAATAAAATTAGTTATCGGGTATATGATATATTAAAAAAAAAATTTGTGCAATAATAAATAAAGTTATTGAATTTTTTATGATTTTATCTAATGAATAATTAAATTTTAGTATGAAAGTTATATTATTGGACACCCGATAGGCGCAATATAAATAAAATATTGAGAGTCTATTAGTGGCCGAAAGTTGACCAATAGATCCCCGATAGTATTTAAAAAAAAATTGGGTACCCGATTGATTTTGAAAAATGACTAAAAACTAAATACTCAATATGTGTAAAAAAATATAACCGATAAATCTACGATAAGTATACGATATTAGACACGACTACTACACTTATTGGATACCCGTTAGGTGTAATATAAGTAGATATCGGGGACCTATCTGAAAGGAGATAGGTGCCCAATAAATCTCCGATATTTCAGATTTCAACCAGTGATATTTCCTATCCAAGTATCCACTATTCAGTTATTACTTTTATTTATCTAGGTATTATTCCATTAAGTTGTCCTTAGATTCCTTTATTTACAAGATCTCTATCTGGTATCCTGACTTCTCTCCAATGTTTCGTTATTCCTTTGATATTGTCTTTATTAATACAGAATTTATTATCTTTAAGATAATAAAGTTCTCCATTTATATTCATCACTAATGTTTCGACTTCTCTTTTATCTCCATGATATTATCCAAAAGTTTCAGGTTATATTATTATTATTAACTTTAAAATTATAATGTTATATAATTAAGCAATTAAACAATAAATCCCATAACATCAATAATCTTTTCATTAATTAATTATAATATTAGATTATTTTATTCTAGAGTTTCAGGGTTTATTTAATAAAGTATTTTATTAAATAATATTTTTAACATTTTATTATAAGACAATTTTCATTTCTTACAAAATTCTACAACTCAGAACTTACAACTCAAAACTGTTGGAACAAAGTCAAATAGATCCTCTTTTTATAAGAAATTACATTACTGTGCCATTACTGTGCCTTACTGTGCACAAATACTATTGGCTAATATATCTATCATATAACTTATTAAATATAGAATATATGTTATACTAATAATTAAGGGTAGGGTATCTCTAGTTATATACTAATTATAAATTTGTGTGGCAAAATTTATGTTAATCAGTTACGTGACTGATCTCACGTGAAACAATTTTGGACCTATCATATTCGATTATATAACTAATAAACGTTTCTGAATACATTACAGCTACGAAATAATTTTTTAATTTTTTTAATCGGTTCTTTACAAAAAGTTTTTTTACAAATTTCTTTAAATGGAATTTATTTTAATACTTTATTTAACAATAAATTTTTTTACTTATTTTGTTTTTATCAAATAATTCCAATTTTGTGCATTAGCTTTCTCAAAAGCATTTTCAACGAGACCCAAAATAAAAACACTACAAGAATAATTCCCTATTGAAGACCTATTTAATATAATATTTTCTTCTACTAATTTATGTAAAATTAAATCATCCAATAATAAAAAAGCATTTTCTTTTGTTTTTGATATATAGTTAAAAAACCAAACCTACTTTTTACATTCTTTGTTTGAGACTGTCTAAATATATCTATAATATTGTTTTTGGTTATTTGTTGCTTTGTTTTTGTAATTACATTAATAACCTCCAACATTTTTTCCATATCTGATCGAACATCTACATAAATTGGTTTATCTACTATACGTCGAATACAATTATCACAGATATTACACTCTTGAAATGCTTGATCTNATTCTAAAAAAAAAAAAAAACAAAAAAAAACAAAAAAACAAAAAAAATAAAAAAAAATAAAAAAAAATAATTATAATAATAATAATAATAATAATAATAATTATAATATTATATAATTTTTTTTGATTTTTATTATTTTTTATATATTTTGATTATATTAATAAATAAATTTTGCAATAAAATTAGTTATCGGGTATATGATATATTAAAAAAAAAATTTGTGCAATAATAAATAAAGTTATTGAATTTTTTATGATTTTATCTAATGAATAATTAAATTTTAGTATGAAAGTTATATTATTGGACACCCGATAGGCGCAATATAAATAAAATATTGAGAGTCTATTAGTGGCCGAAAGTTGACCAATAGATCCCCGATAGTATTTAAAAAAAAATTGGGTACCCGATTGATTTTGAAAAATGACTAAAAACTAAATACTCAATATGTGTAAAAAAATATAACCGATAAATCTACGATAAGTATACGATATTAGACACGACTACTACACTTATTGGATACCCGTTAGGTGTAATATAAGTAGATATCGGGGACCTATCTGAAAGGAGATAGGTGCCCAATAAATCTCCGATATTTCAGATTTCAACCAGTGATATTTCCTATCCAAGTATCCACTATTCAGTTATTACTTTTATTTATCTAGGTATTATTCCATTAAGTTGTCCTTAGATTCCTTTATTTACAAGATCTCTATCTGGTATCCTGACTTCTCTCCAATGTTTCGTTATTCCTTTGATATTGTCTTTATTAATACAGAATTTATTATCTTTAAGATAATAAAGTTCTCCATTTATATTCATCACTAATGTTTCGACTTCTCTTTTATCTCCATGATATTATCCAAAAGTTTCAGGTTATATTATTATTATTAACTTTAAAATTATAATGTTATATAATTAAGCAATTAAACAATAAATCCCATAACATCAATAATCTTTTCATTAATTAATTATAATATTAGATTATTTTATTCTAGAGTTTCAGGGTTTATTTAATAAAGTATTTTATTAAATAATATTTTTAACATTTTATTATAAGACAATTTTCATTTCTTACAAAATTCTACAACTCAGAACTTACAACTCAAAACTGTTGGAACAAAGTCAAATAGATCCTCTTTTTATAAGAAATTACATTACTGTGCCATTACTGTGCCTTACTGTGCACAAATACTATTGGCTAATATATCTATCATATAACTTATTAAATATAGAATATATGTTATACTAATAATTAAGGGTAGGGTATCTCTAGTTATATACTAATTATAAATTTGTGTGGCAAAATTTATGTTAATCAGTTACGTGACTGATCTCACGTGAAACAATTTTGGACCTATCATATTCGATTATATAACTAATAAACGTTTCTGAATACATTACAGCTACGAAATAATTTTTTAATTTTTTTAATCGGTTCTTTACAAAAAGTTTTTTTACAAATTTCTTTAAATGGAATTTATTTTAATACTTTATTTAACAATAAATTTTTTTACTTATTTTGTTTTTATCAAATAATTCCAATTTTGTGCATTAGCTTTCTCAAAAGCATTTTCAACGAGACCCAAAATAAAAACACTACAAGAATAATTCCCTATTGAAGACCTATTTAATATAATATTTTCTTCTACTAATTTATGTAAAATTAAATCATCCAATAATAAAAAAGCATTTTCTTTTGTTTTTGATATATAGTTAAAAAACCAAACCTACTTTTTACATTCTTTGTTTGAGACTGTCTAAATATATCTATAATATTGTTTTTGGTTATTTGTTGCTTTGTTTTTGTAATTACATTAATAACCTCCAACATTTTTTCCATATCTGATCGAACATCTACATAAATTGGTTTATCTACTATACGTCGAATACAATTATCACAGATATTACACTCTTGAAATGCTTGATCTTCAGGTCAGGTAAAATAATTTATAATTACTTGCTTACGACATTGATATATCGTAAAACAATAAAATAATACTTCTCTTATTTTGTGTTTTGCATTAGATAAATATTTAATACGATCCAAAATTTCAAGATCATTATGCTTATTTTGTTGTTCTTGTGTTGAACTATTAATAATTTGTAAAAAAATTAAAATTTTAATTATAAATATTATAAATTTTATATTAAAATACAAATATTTACTCAACATATCCTCCCGAATAAACTCCCATAACTGTTCTGATATCTTTTCGATTAAACATTATAATTGCTTTAGCAAGTAATCCATCACGACCTGCTCGACCACTTTCTTGTATTAGATTACCTATAATAAAAGAAATGTGATTATTATCTATTATGAAAAATATGAAAAATTATTAATAAAAAAATATTATTATTAATAAAAAAAATATTATTACTCATAGACATTGGAAATACAGCATGAATAACTACTCGAACATCAGGTTTATTTATTTTCATTCCAAAAGCATTGGTTGCAACAATTATATAAACTTTTTCCGATTTCCATGATAAAAGTGCACTTGATTTTTCGTTTGCTGATAATTGACCATGATATATTGTAATTGTTTTTTTGGATATTTTCGCTTGAAAATTTGTAAATAAATTTTCACATTCTTTTATAGAAACACAATAAATGATATATTTACCAATTTCAACTTCACCAATAATTTTAAAAATAGTTTCTAAAAATTGTTCTTTATTGTCTTTTTTTTTTATAACTTGAAAAATAATCGAATTGCTTCCA
Organism: Diversispora epigaea; assembly: GCA_003547095.1. Classification (NCBI taxonomy): domain Eukaryota; kingdom Fungi; phylum Glomeromycota; class Glomeromycetes; order Diversisporales; family Diversisporaceae; genus Diversispora; species Diversispora epigaea. The sequence goes on along the minus strand of PQFF01000332.1, from coordinate 8,318 downwards.
AAATGCTTATCTCGAATTAATGACATTTGTTGATGATCGATATTAAGGTATGATAAAATTTCTTGTACTTCAGTAATCTTGTATGTTGCTGATAATAATAAAACTAGTGAGTTTGGAAAAATTTTTTTAATATTGCATAGATAACTCCATGAATCTCTAAATAAATAAAAAATATTAATATGTAAATATCTTATTTATTTATTAAATATTATAAAAATTTACCTGAAGTGTTCTTGATCTAATATATAGTGGACTTCATCTATTACAAATCGAATTTCTTTCAAATTTTTTATTTACTCTAAATCCAATATTTTATTTAAATTTTTCTGGAGTAGTAATAATTATTCGCATTAATCCACTTGTAATTTCTTCAAAAACTTTTTGTTGATGATGAATTGGTTGTGTTGTTAAAGCATAAAGATCACACATCAGGAAATTTTTAAGGATAAATATATCCGGATAAATTTATAATATGCGGATATATGCGGATATATGCGAATTAATGCGCGGGTGTTCAAATATATCCAGATATATATTGCGAATTTATCCGGATATATTGCGAATTTATTTGAATTTATCCGTATATATCAAAATTTATAAATTACAAAACGGAAATATTTTATCATCGTTACAACGTAATAACTTTTTATTTTAATAAGTAAATATCAAACACTACAATAAGTAAGTTGAAAGATAAGAATGATGTGCATCTTCTGTAAAAATTTCAGACCTATATCTTCAAAATTGAGCAAATTACAAATGATTAAATTTCGAATATAATGAATTATTTCTATTCGAAATTTAATCATTCATAATTTGCTCAATTTTGATGATATAGGTCTGAAATTTTTACAGGAGATGCACATCATTCTTATCTTTCAACTTACTTATTGCAGTGTTCAATATTTACTTATTAAAATAAAAAGTTATTACGTTGTAACGATGATGAATTATTTCTATTTTGTAATTTATAAATTCTGATATATGCAAAATTATACAACATTATCAAAGGCTAATTAAATTGCGCCGGCTAAATTCTGGCTCAAAGGCTAATTAATTTTTTTCTGGCTAAATTCAGGCGCAATTTCTGATTGGCTGGCGCAATTTTGGTCACGTTGACAAAAGGTTGATCAGATAAAATTATTAATTAATTTTACCGATATTAACATTTTAATATATTGTTTTAAAATAGTTATAATTTGGTCAATTTTAATGTTACAAAAATGAAATATATATTATCTTGTAGCTAAGAACCAGATCTTTCGATCTGTCATAGAAATATTATAGTAGAAAATCGCTCCTAATTACGTAAAATTGATTTGAAATTAAAGCTAAAATTAATTATTTTTAAAAATTTAAAAATAATTATTTAATAAATTTTATAATTGCACCAGCCAATCAGAATTGCGCCATTATTTAGCCTTTGTGCCAGAATTTAGCCATTGCGCCTGATTGCACCATGGCTAAATTCCAGGCTCAATTGGCTAAATTAAATCTGGCTAAATTCCTGACTCAATTCGTATTACGCCTACCATCACTATTTGAAGTAATCGTCTATTTGTTCCTCCTACCAACTCGGCAGTTGCAAAACATTTATTGAAATTAGTTCTGAATGATTCGTTTATAAATTCATTAGATGTTTCGCAAAATTTGCATGTTATAATAATTCTAACTGAAAAACCTACAGTCGAAACTTTTGATTTTTTATAATGAAATCGTGTCTCATCACAGTTACTACAGGATTGTTATAAAACTAAAAATAAAAATTGTTTAGTATTTATTAATAAGGTTGAACCAAGATTTGACTCTTCAATAATATTATTAATATATGTTTCAACTGGTTCTTCATAATTATTGTTGTCATCTTCGTTATCCATTTTATTAAACTTTTTCAATTTTTCTTTAAAACGCTTAATTCGTCGATTTGCATTATAAAGTAATTGTTTTGTCTATCTAAATTCTATTAATACTACCATAAACTCATTATAACTTATTTGTTTGGTTTTTCCCATTGTAATTATTAGTTCTTCACGAATTAATGTATTAGATAATTTGTTTTCAAGTTCTTGTCGTAATCGTTTTGCTTTTTTTTGTATAATTTTCATAATTTTCTCTGTTTTTTGTTGAAATTTGTAAATAGGTTGTAGATTTGGGTATAAGTGTGAATACTTTTCATAAACAGTCATTGTTAGCATTTTTGAAATATCGAGTATATTGATATCAAGAAGATTCAGAATTGATATTTTTCCATGTAAATTAATATATTCCATAAAACTTTGAAATTTATCTGACTTAACATTTGAGACAACAATATTTGAAAGAGAACTATCTTTACCAAAATCGATCCAAGAAAATATAATTTTATTTTCTTTTTCAGAAATATCAATAAATAATTTATATATATTATTTTTGATATTTATAAAAATAGTATAACCAGGTAAAATCAGGATCCATATTTTCTCTTCTTCTATTTTGATATAATAATAGCCTCCATTCGGATTATGTGAAATATCTTGAAATTCAGAATGCATATCTAATACTTGTAATATTGAACTAGTATCTAGTATTAAATGTGATCGATTTGCTTGTAAATAAAGTTTAAAACTTGTATTGGATAAAAGCATATTTTCGTACCATTGAGATTTGTTCTATAAATTATTCAAAAAATAATTAAGTATTTTAAACCAATTTTTTTTTAAAAAATATAATAAAAAAAATAAAATAACCATTTTTTTTTATAAAATAATTTTATTTTAAAAATATATTTTACAATATCAGAATTCGCAACTCTAAGACTAGAATTCGCAAACTTTCTAGACTTTAAATAATTATTAAATTTGTTTTTATTAATCAACCCCTACTCAAACCAATAATATTTAAAGTTCTATTATTGTAATATTTATATATTAAGTTTCATTCAGGTTACGTATTTTTTGACAAATTTTTACTAGAATGTTCTTTAAGTGATATGATTGTCGCTATGAATTTCATATAGTCACGTAACTTGAGATACCTTACCCTTAATATTAATGAATACTATGTAATAATAATTAATATTAAGTAATACTAATTAATGATAACACTGATCGAAAATTTATAAGTATCCGTGCCTAATATCGTACATATATTAGGTATCCGATAGGTGTGAAAAAACATTTTTCATACTTATCAAGTACCCGATATATATACGATATTAGGCACAGATACTACACCTATTTGGTACCTGATAGGTGTAGGTTTTATAAATTTTTGACTAGTGTAAATGTTAATAATTATATAATATTTGTGTAACTATGTCATGTGAACATGTGACTTATGTTACTATAATTTGTGTGATTAAAATTATTTGACTTGTTAAAATACATATTAATAAAAGTTATTAATTATTGTTAAATATTGTTATCTGTTACTACTAAGATTATTATATATTTATATTAATATTTTTGTTGTTAAATAATAATTCTGTTAAAATTAATGATACCTGACGGAATTAATGTATTAAGACAAGAGTTGTAACTATAGAGTTGCAACCCATAGTTGCAACTTTGCGACAATTCGCAATGTTGTAATTATACCGTAATGTCGCAATTATGTCGCAATGTTGTAATTATGTCTCAATGTCGCAATTATACTGCAATATTGTAATTATGTTACAATGTCACAATTATACCATAATGTTACAATTATACTACAATACCACAATTATATTTAATGATACTTGATAAAATTAATGTATAAAACAAGAGTTGCAACTTTGNAACAATTTGTAATGTCACAATTATGTTGCAATGTTGCAATTATGTTGCAATATTATAATTATATCATAATGTTGCAATTATACTACAATATTACAATTATGCTGCAATATTGTAATATTGTAATTACATTATAATGCTGTAATTATTCTATATATCATAATTATTTTACAATATTGTAATTTTAATGTAATATAATTATATATAAAATTGTTATATATAAAGTTGTTATATATAAAAATCAAAAATAAGTGTATTATTATTATATATAAAATCTTTAATTTTATAATTAAATTATAAATTAATAATAAATAAATTTATAGTCAAGAATTAAATACATCTACTGTAAAAATTTCAGATTAAAAATTAAGAAAATTATAAATGTTTAAATTTTAAATAGTTATTTTAAACTAAAATATTAATTATTCTTTTAATTTATAATTATAAAATTAAAAACTTTTATATGTAATTACAATTATATAAATTTCTAATTTATATATATAATTAGTTACAGCAAAAAAAAAATAGTTAAACTAGATAATTTTTGAAAAATTACTGTATTATAGATTAAAATAATTATAAAATAATTTAAATAAATTTTGATTGGTTAATAATTTATAATAAATTAAATTTTTAATTAACTTTACGCGTTAAACTTTATTAATAATGTCTGAAAATTCTTCTGAAAATAACTCATCCCCACAATTAAAAAAAAAAAGAAAATCAATATCTAGAAACAAAGTTGAACGAAAATTTTCAAGTATTTGGACATATTTTACTATTGGTAATATAATTGGAAGAGGGCATTATGAAGCTACTTGTAAATTTTGTAATAAAACTTGGAAACGCGGAATACCTAAAAAGATGGCTGCACATTTATGTAATGAATGTACCAAAGTACATGCATCTATTCATAAATCAGTTCTAAATAAATTTGTTAAAGAATATAATTCTATACCATCTAATGAAACTGACGAAGAAATTGAAAATTCAAGATTATCTTCTTCTACTTCAAATATTCAAGAATTTTTTGAGAATGTAAAATTACCAGCAGGTCGTAAAAAAGAAATTGATCGTTCATTAATAAGAGCATTTATAATGTGTGGATTCCCTTTTTCAGCTGTAGAAAATCCTTTTTTTATTGAATTTTTAAAACAACTTAATTCTGGATATGATCCTCCATCATCTGATACTCTTTCTGGTTCTTTTCTTGATGTTGAAGCTGCAAACATTAATTTAAAAATCGAAAATGAATTAGAAAAAAGTAAAAATTTAACTCTTGGTAAGTTATTTTTTTATAAATATTATTTTAAATAAATATTTATTAAATTTATTATTATTAGGTATGGATGGTTGGACGAATCCAAATGGCTCTTCTATTTGGAATTACGTTATTACAACTTCAAATAATTATGAATATTTATATAAACTTGATGATTTGTCATCAAATAGTCACACAGGATTATATTTGGCTTCAAAAATTAAAGAAATAATGAAAAAAATTGGTCCACATAAAATTACAGCAATTGTTTCTGATTCTGGTGCAAATATTAATAATGCACGATCACTTATAAAAGCGGAATATAAGCATATTATTAATTTACGTTGTATTAGTCATTATTTAAATTTAATATCTAAAGATATTATTAAACATCAATTTGCAGACCGTTTAATTAGAAGAGCAAATATAGTTATAACTTTTTTTAAAAGATCTCATTTAGCACATCATAGATTACTTCAATTAATAGAAGAAAAAAAAATTAAAGGTGGTGGATTAAAATCTTATGTTCCAACACGATGGATAACTTGTCATAAAGCTACAGATTCCATTGTACGCCTATCTGATGTACTTCGCGAAGTATGTATAAAAATATATATAATTTTTATTTAAATTATTTAAAATTATTTAAAATTATTTTATTAATTAATTTTAATTAATTATTTTTTTAAAAAAATAAGATATTACATTCTTATTCCAATGAGATTACCAACAAATCTGTTAAAATTATTTTAAGACGTCGCAGCTATTTTGAAGATACACAAGTACTAGTTGAAACTTTAAAACTTATTCGTGCTGCCATACAAATAACAGAAAGTAAAGATACTACAATGGCCGACTGTTATATTAATTTGATTAAAATTGCATCAGCAATCAAAGATCTTTCATCTGAAGATTATCAAGATTTTCGAAATCATTGTATTAAAGTTTTTAATGAACGGTAATTAATTTAATATTTTTTACATATAGATTTAAAGAATTTATTGATGATGTTTATTTGTTAACATATCTTTTACATCCACAATTTAAAGGTATATTTATTTGTATAATTTTTATTTTTATTAATATAATATATAAATTTAATAATATTATTAATTTATTTAATAATTCTATTCAAACTATTAAGGTGTAGGTATTAATAAACAATATTTTTCAAAACTTTTGGTGACAGCAGGCAATATTTGGAAAGATCTAGGTCACAATGCTGATTCATGTAAAGAATTATTAGCTCAATTAAGAAATTATTATTTACATCAAAGTCCGTACGATGGAACTTACTCACCTAATATTGATACTCCTTATTCATGGTGGATGACATGTATTGATTTTAAAAGTCATCTTAAAACTCTTGCTCTAAAATTATTTTCTATAACTCCAAACTCAGTAGGATGTGAAAGGATATTTTCTTCTTTGGATTAGTTTTATGGAAAAAGAAGACACAGATTATCAACAAATCAACTTGAGTCAATGGCTAAGATTCATCGTTATTATCTTACTCAAGCAAAAAAAGAACTTCCTTATGTAGGTAAAAATTATAGTGAAGATGAAATTCGATCTTGGATTAATAGAGCATATGACCGAATGATTGAAGATGACAGTGAGGATATTGATATTGATTCTCCTTTACTTCCTGAACCTATTGGTGAATCAAATGAAAGAACAGATATTGAATTAGAATAAGAAAGATTAATTTCTATAGAAAAAGTATTTGTTATAATAAATAATTCAAATGAAAACTTAGAAGAGGAGAATAGTTCGATGGATGAATCAAATATTGATAATGAGAGAGAAGATTATGATCCTGCTTTATTCGCGGCTGATTATTTGAGTGAAAGTGATATTGAATTGACCAATAATAACTAATTATAACATGTGAATTTATATTACAAATTTTAATAATTTTAATAGTAATTAATAATTAATAGATAGTTCGTAATGATTCAATAGTAATTAATAACTAATATATAATTTTAATAGTAACTAATAACTAATTAATAACTAATATATAATTTTAATAGCAAGTAATAATTAATATATAATTTTAATAAAAATTAATAATTAATATATAGTTCGTAATAATTTTTATTAAAATTAAATAAAAAAATGTTAATGGAATAATCGAAATAATCATTACTGTTAATATGTGCGAATTATTATTGATTTATTAACTTTCTATATATTGAAAGTTTTAAATATTATAATTTATTAATTAATTTAATAATATATACAGTATATAGCATAACAATACTCGCGTAATTGTCAATTATTACGATTTAGTGAAAAAACACCGATTTATATCTTGTATAACCACTAATCACCATCTAAAAAATAGAAATATAATCTTACAATTAATAATTTATTAATTAATTTAATAATATCTGATATAGTGTAACTGTTCATTTTTCATATTAATATAATTATTACCTAATCCTTCATTATAACCGACCCACTTCTATATTATTATTATTATTACCCGATTCTCTTATATTTATAAGTCTAATATTAATTATCTTTTATC
>PQFF01000331.1:972018-988412 GCA_003547095.1 Diversispora epigaea | reverse complement strand
TTGTAAAACGGAAAGATTGTTGTTTCTACGTAAAATAATTTGCTCTTCAGGTAGATGAATCGGTAAACACGTTACGGATGGTGATTGTGAAGTTATTCTATATTTGAAGATACGCCAAATTGCTTCCATAGCGGAAAGGTAACGTGCATTTATATAGTCGCTAATTTCATCGATTTTTTCGTTATCTAATTTATTTTTTTCTTCCATCCGAACGGTAACCATGGCCCGATCTGGTCCCTTATATATATATTTGTACAAATAAGATATGACATGTGATGTAGAGGCCACTTCAACGTTTATGTGCGAATTTAATTTAAGCAGAAGGAAAGCGTTATATGGCACCACGTTAATATCATTTTCAGTACGACGTCGGTAACGGACGTAGCCCTGTTCATCAATCACAGTGTGTTCTTGGATTGTTTGAGGATAATTCCAGCGGCATCGATTATTTTGCCATGTACATCTTTGACTACAACGGTGAATCATGAATTGTTTCACCAACTCACGAAGATGATTTTGTTGAAGATCGTTTCCCACGGGTAATTCAGCACTTACTACTTCGTCAATATCTTCCGGCTGTAACAAATTTGGTGCTGATTTAATTATAATATGTGCGTGCGGTAAACCACGTTTTTGGAATTCAACAGCATGCATGTAATAAATAATTTTGCCAAAATATTTTTTTAACAGCTTACGTAGATAAGTTAAATACTGCTTGAACACGCGAACAACGATATCGGGTCGATCGGCGTAGTTTTGTCCAACACGCAATTGTTGTTGAATCTCTGGCCAATTCGGGTTTGTCGTAAAAGTAATAAAAAGTGTTGGCCGACCAAACTTACTCACGATCGCTAAAGCATCCATTGTTTTTTTGTAGGACCATCTATACGAAAGAGTATGTGAAGCTGGCAAATAAACATTATCAGGGTGTAATTCTGCTTCATCACCGAGTGACTCATCTTCATCTTGACCTCCTTTCCGAAATCTATGTTGTTCTCTACGTATAAATTGCAGACGTTCGTCATCTGCCCGACTAAACATATCTACCAAATATTCATTGAATAAACGACCAAGTAAATGAAACCTAGGTTCAGTCATAATACGGTAACGATAGTAATCAACTTGCGAAACCTTTTGCAAATTAGAATGTTCGGTGTTTATCCAATGTATACGCCAGCCGATTTCACCGTACGGAAAAAAGAGTGGATATTGCAATGCTTCGTAGTGCTCATCAAGGATATTAATGTAATCAGGCTTGTCTTCACCAATGTGCCAGATTTGTACACATCGTTCCTGAACTACAGCTGTCGAATGAACAATAGTACACGCAGCAATTTCAGCACCAGCTGTTGGCTGTTGAATTACCAATCGAGCTTGTGAATAATTTATGTCACGTAATCGATATAAACCTTGTACAAACGGATTTATCGTAGCTAACTCTTGTTCAATAACGTTAACAACATTTTGATCTAAATTACGTTGAATTGCGTCTTGCTCTCGTGCTTTAGCATCATATACAAACCAGTTAACCGGATAACCTCTCGTATCTGCAGAATGGATTTGGTGGTACGCACGACCGTTAACAGTAAAAGCATGTGGATGCGGTAAATGAACTACACCTCCTGTATAACCAAGCGTCGTAAAAGAAAAGAGCGAGTTGTACTGGCGACTAAGATGACTAAAGGTATCCAATGCGTAAAGGTCCTGTAAAGCGGGTGGTAAAGGTCGTAAAGGTGAAATCATATGTCTCAGCATTGGACTGCAACAAAAATTCTTTGGCTCCGACGGGAAAAGTTGTGTTCCACACTCAGGACACGTTCGGCTCCATCTAGGAGAATAAGCTTGTACGTGATTACCGCTTTTGATCGCTAGTTTATTCCACCACCACGAGTTATCGTCGTAATTATTGGAGTTAGTATCACTGTTATCATTAGAATTATTAATTGTCGAACTCGCGGTATTCTCTGGTAATATTGCTGTAATACGTTTACTCTGGTTCTGACGTGCAAAGTTAAGTTTCTTGCGTCTGCCCATGATTCTATTTTTACCGTTCTAACTATTAAATTCCGCATTTTTATTAAACAAAGTTTTGTGTTTATATATTATAATCCTTTATTCAAAATTTGACACTATACTTAAATTAACAATGTTTATTTAAGTACTAATAATAATTATGATGTAATTACAGCAAGTTTAATATCGGTCATTACTACCCCTATTACTTGTTCTCTTTCTTTTTAACATATTAATTGTCATCTCACTAAACCACAAAAAAAAAAAAAATTTATATAGTCTTGTTGCACAAATTTTCGTTTGATTAACTTCTTCGTAAATCCTTTGATTGGCGTAGATTTTCTTATGCTAAGGCTTGCTTCTGGTGATTTACTCGGTCGTTTATCAGCACACGAGATTTTGTCGTGCCGTAGGACTTCGCTTTTATTCTGTTTAAAAAGAAAGTCAAATGATATCACCTCAGAAATGTTCTTTGCAGATCATAAAATTGACCCAATCAAAACACGAATAAATAACCAATCAGCACACAGATTTATGCAGATCATGAATCCATTTATTTTAGTATTATATAGATTATCAATTTATTATCCAGCTACACTAAATAATTGAAGAAATAATTGAAAGAAAATAACTAAAATAACTAAAATAATAAAATAATAGAAATAATTAAGAACATTCTAAGGAATCAATCACCACAACTTCAAAAGTAAACATCCCCATCATTCATATACCCCATCCATTACTGCCTTGTTGCACGCTTCTGAGATCATCTTAAGATCATCTTGTAATTCATAAAATGTTTTAATTTCTTCTTGACACTTTGAATCATCACCAAATAATTTCTTGGTTTTTTCCAAGTTCTGTTGGTGAATATTTGTAAAATCGGAATCCTTAATTTCAGTTCGAATTTCATTAGCTTTCATGAAATATAAACCTAAAGATCTTTTTGTTTTATTATATTTCATGATTTGCTGTTCAAAGTGTTTGTGTAATTGCTGATATTCCTTTAACGTTTCAATTTTGTATTTATTACGTTCAATGATATTTGTATTAGATGTCGGAATATCAGCGGATGTTGTTGTTTTTGTAGTATAGGATGAGTTGCGTTTCAATTTTCTACGTTTTCTTAGAATTTTGAGTGGAATATCTTCTTCAGAATTGTTATCTTCGTTCGATTTTCTACGTTTTTTTAGAATGTTGAGTGGAATGTCTTCTTCGGAAACGTAATTATCATCCTCTCTACTACCTTCATTTAACTCCTTCTCCATCTCCTCTTCTAATTCTTTCAACACTCTTTCAAGATCCCCCTCATTCTCGTCCAACTCTGCCACCAATTCTTCCCCTTCAAATAATCTGGTATTCTCCACCTCTAAGTTTTTTAAAAGCTCCCTTTTTAATTCTTTTTCCCAATCATCTAATTCATCGGATGATTGGGATGAAAATTCTTCTTTCTCATTAATTGAACTATTTACAAGATTCTTTGTTACTTCTATTTCTTCTTGTCCCCTCCGTCCTTTTTCTCTTGTAACATTTGATATCTTTCGTACACCACCTTCTCTTACTTTAGAGTTAATACCAGTTCTGCCCCTAATACCAACACCACGACCTCTACCACTTCTACCGCCGCCTCTATTTCCACTATCACCTCTATTTTTCCCTCTTCCACCTCTTCCTCTTGTTGAAACGACGTTTGTTTTATTGATATTTTTCATTTCTAAATTTTTAATTGAAATAATATATCGTGTTGAATTCTTTGAATTATTTAGCGTGAAATTTGTTGATCGATGTTAGGAATTATTTCTTTAAGATTTAAAAAAATTTTTTTCTGAAAAATAGAAAAAGGGTTAAAAAGGTGAATATATCAATATCATATAGCTGATGTCATGATTTATCATGATACTCTAAAAAAAATCCGAGTGAACCAATTACAATAATTAAATTTGTCATGGGTATTAATGTTTCAGATTACCTAATTACCTGGCCCGGATAACCTGTAAATCACTTTTACATAATTAGATTGATATAAATTATGTAGAATATTGTAAATATTAAAATAAATAATTAATACTTAAATAAATAATATTTATATTAATTAGATAAATTGAAAAATACAAATAATAATTTTATTTTTTTTTGAAATAACAATTATTATTGTCCGGAGCATAGCGTAGTACATTTAATGGATGAGTAAGTTGATGCCAAAGTTGCATTTTTGATGCAGCAATAGGCAAAATATCAAAAACGTAATTATGCAAGGGATGTCTGTCCAATTTTAGATAACAATCATATGTCACAATATTATACGCTCCGGACTTGCCATTTTCTAGTAATTGATAATTAGTATTTCGATTTTGTATAATATATTAAAAAACAGTCTTCCGCTTTTTATTAATTATGTATATTTTTTATTTTTATAGCAACAATAATAATAAAAATAATAAAACTTGCTTTAATTATTTTTTTTTTATATTTATTAATAATTAAATTAATTTCTGGTTTTAGATCTATTAATGAGTTCACTTCAACATATTTTTATTTAAATAACAAAGTTTTGATTATTATAAAAATAGCAATGATTTCTATCTGCATTATTATTAAAAAAAATTTTCATAGAAGCCACGTAATTATATAATTTTTGATTGTCTGATTTAAATATCAAAGCTGTTATTTTCTTTTCTTATTTTGGTAATTATTATTTTAACCATATGACGTTTTTTGATTATAATTATTATTATGATAACAATCGTGATTATATGTTTATAATTACAATTCTCTTCAAAGTTAACTAGCACCAATATAACATATTTATTATAATCATAATTTACATACTATTATTGTGGAAAATAAAAAGGAAGTTGATAAAATATTAATGGAAATAATTACATCAGATTAATTAAATCAATGTACGAAAACAGAAAACATTAATTATAATAATAAATTCGTGCAAAATATTGAAAATTATCAGGCATCAAGTATAAAAAGGGTTAATTTTTACCAGCTACCATTTTTTTCTCACTAATATTCACAAACCTTTTTTCCCGAATAATTATACAAAAAAAACTTTTTTTCCTCATAATTATCCACAAAAAACTTTTTTTCATCATAATTATTCACAAAAAATTTTTTTCTCATAATTATTGACAATAATATTTTCGAAGATGCCTGTAATGACAAGAGCACAGCTTCGAAAACAACAACAGCAACAAGATCAATTACCATATCAAAAACCACAACAGCAACAACATCAACAACAAATACCACTACAGCAAAAACGTGGCCGCGGAAGGCCACGAAAAAACATTCCTCAACTACCTCAACAACCACCACAGCAAAAACGTGGCCGCGGAAGGCCACGAAAAAATAAACTCCAACCACAACCACAACCACAACCCCAATCACAACCGCAACCACAAACAACACCACAACCAACACCACAACCAGCACCACAACCAACGACTCAACCGCAACCACCTCAGCCAATACCACAGCAAACACCACTACCAACAACACAACCGCAACCACAACCAACACCACTACCACAACCGCAAGGTGTATTTGGGTCGGGGACCAAATACTCTGGAAGCTCATTCATGGGAGGTTTTGCCAATATGGCTTTAAGCTCACAAAAATCCAACATGTCAATTTTTGATGAGCAACCTTTACAAAATGATGATGAGAATAAGATTGAGATCGACATGGAAAAAGAAGTTCCTTTCGGAACAGAAACCCAAACCTTATTCCATGAATTAGAAGGTAGAAACATTGATAAAAATAATTTTAATAATAAAAATAATCATAATTATTATTATTATTATAATAACAATAATATTTTTTTATATATTAATATATTTAGTATTGACCGGAGAAGAGAATGAGAATACCAGACATTCAATTAGAGCCAAATTATATTGTCTGGACGGACAGACGTGGAAAGAAAGAGGTGTTGGAACCTTAAAACTTAATTATCCAAACAATAATGAAAACTCACCTCGATTGGGTAAACTTTCAATATAAAATTATATAAAATTATGATCATTAATATATTATTAACGAGGGTTCAATACTCAAAAAAATTATAATAATTTTATAGTTATGCGGGCTGATAATGTATTGAGGGTGATCCTAAATGTTTCGTTATTTCACGGAATGCATATTGAGAGATCTCAGGAAAAATTTGTTAGATTATTTGCATTCGAAGGTGATATACTCGTTCATCTAGCTGTAAAGGTTAGTGATTTGTGATTTTGTAATTATGTTTATTATATTTTTAATTATATTTCATTGTATTTTCTTTTCTTTAGTTGCCTAATTCCAATGCGGCCGATGATTTATATGAAGCAATAATGGATGCGATATCTCCGGCTCAAAATCAACCTCATCCATAAAAAATGAAGCTTCTCACACTTGATTAACAATACTTGGAGATGCAATTTTGAAGTAGTAGTTTTATATTATCCTTGGAAAATATTTGAATACCATGCGTAAAATTTTTTCTAAGAATTTTTACATAAATTTTTTTCTTTTATTTTCATATTTCATTTTATTATTACATTTCAAAATTTACTATTTTTTTTTTACTTATTTTACTTTCCAATATTACATCTGTCTTTTTTTTGAAAATAAATATATTTTATGTTATAGAATAAGTTGTCTTTTCATTGGAAATACTTAATTTATCAATGTGATTAGACGCAAATTATCATATCGTATTGTATTTCAGTAATTGTGTGGTGGTCTAAATTATGGAATTTGGAGAATTGTTTCTGATGCAAATGCCAAAAAGATCTCTTACAATTTACAGCGGTGTAAATAATAATTATAACACGGATTTTGTTTTCGAAGAAATGATATTGGTGATAATTATAGTTATGACGATGATGAATATGAAAAGAAAGACTACGTGGATATAAATTTTCTTTAACATGAAAATACTTTGGTGATGCTCGCCAATGCACCCACTTACGTCCAACAACAACATAACAACAGCAAATGATGAATGTGTTAATCATAAATTATAAGGTTTATTTCTATTATATTAAAATTTTATAGGATAATGAAAGTGAAAGTAGGGTAAAAAGAAAAGGATTGAAGAAATTAAAGGTATTTTCAATTTGGCATTTAATACTTTTAAATTTTAAATTATATAATGTTATAATGATAATGAATTTTTAATTGCTGATTCATATTTTTACTTTAAATAAAAATTAATAAATGAACTTGAAATTTCGAATTTAACACATAATAGTTTATTCATTCATTTATTTATTTGAAAATAAAATAAGAATACAAAAATAAATTTTTATTATGAAAAAAAAGAAATTGTTTATACTATTAAATTAATGTTAAATAAATTCTTGTTTGTCAAAATAAATAAATAAATCATTTCTAATTACGTTTTATCTAATGACGATAAAAATTATTTAAAGAATCAATTAATAGTTCAATTAACAGATAAATTATCAAATGAATTAATGATTTGATGAAACTTTTATTGAAACCTTAATAAATATGAGACAATACATCAAAAAATTATTAATGAATTGATTAAAGAATATATTATCGGATTTTAATCAATCGATACATCATTCTTCTGCATATATTTTTAGAATCAAAAAAAAAGGATTATCAATATTGATTTATAAAATCTGTAATATAAACAATAAATATCAATACACTCGAGCAGAAATATAAAAAAATAATAAATCATATAATAAATTTATTGAAAATAAAAACAAATCATCTACGTCTCGAATAGACTATTTCACCATTTTAATGACTTCTAATTCCTTCAGCTTCCAAAACTTCTTTACTAGTAAAATTTTATAAAATTATATTGCTGCTTTAGAACCTTGATTCTCATTTTTAAAATGATTTTCTATTGAAAGAAGAATTCTGATTACGGTGAAAAAATAATAAAAAATAAAATATTTTTTAAAATAACTGGATCATTATATTTGATATATTTGATTTCCTTTATTTTTTTCATATATCAACATAAAATATATTCCATTAGAATTTTTCCTACATTAAATAATAAAATGACAATTATTAATAATATTATAACCAATTGAAATAAAATTCATGATGCAGCTCATATTAATGATTAATATCATGATTTAGATTAGATAATCGATGAATAAAAATAAATGATACAATATTATATAATTATTCAAATTATCAATGTCACTTATAAGCCAATAATATATATCTATTAAAATAAAATGAAAAAATATCTGATATGTAAAAAAAAAAAGTAAAATAAAATAGAAATACAAAAAATATGTACAAAGAAATAAAGGGGGGAAAAAATAGAGAGAGATATTTAAAAAATATGTACAAGAAATTAAAAATTATGATTAAAAAAATAAGAAAAAAGATAAAAATAGCGAGATGTAAAAATATGTACAAGAAATTTAAGCCAAATATTTTTTTTCATAACTAATCACATTTGTCCACAAATTTTGTCATTTTCAAGGACTTAAGCGATCTTTCAGTGATTTCTTCAGTATTGTCCCAGGAGTGCAGAGTATTTCAAACAATTTCTCAAATCAGTCTCACAGTTTGCATCACACAAACAAATAATAATATGCTCAATCAATCAATCTAAACTTGCCTATCTCAAAACAGATAATAAATATATAATAAATAATAATAATAATCAAATAATAATCAAATTAATCATGAAGGCACAGTGAGTAAGGTGGAGTAAAAGTAGTAATGCAGTATCAAACAACATTTAATAATATTTTGCAATATTACGACACAAAGTATAAGTTTATTAAAATATAAAATATAAAGTTTTAAAAGTAAAGTATCATTCAACAACAGAAATATTACAGCGTGATGTATTTTTCCTGTTCCTGAAAGAAGTTTACTTTTCTATATAATATTTATTAAAGTATNGGGAAAAAATAGAGAGAGATATTTAAAAAATATGTACAAGAAATTAAAAATTATGATTAAAAAAATAAGAAAAAAGATAAAAATAGCGAGATGTAAAAATATGTACAAGAAATTTAAGCCAAATATTTTTTTTCATAACTAATCACATTTGTCCACAAATTTTGTCATTTTCAAGGACTTAAGCGATCTTTCAGTGATTTCTTCAGTATTGTCCCAGGAGTGCAGAGTATTTCAAACAATTTCTCAAATCAGTCTCACAGTTTGCATCACACAAACAAATAATAATATGCTCAATCAATCAATCTAAACTTGCCTATCTCAAAACAGATAATAAATATATAATAAATAATAATAATAATCAAATAATAATCAAATTAATCATGAAGGCACAGTGAGTAAGGTGGAGTAAAAGTAGTAATGCAGTATCAAACAACATTTAATAATATTTTGCAATATTACGACACAAAGTATAAGTTTATTAAAATATAAAATATAAAGTTTTAAAAGTAAAGTATCATTCAACAACAGAAATATTACAGCGTGATGTATTTTTCCTGTTCCTGAAAGAAGTTTACTTTTCTATATAATATTTATTAAAGTATTTTGAATTATTCTGAATTATTTCTAATTGTTAATTAGTTATTGATTATTCTAACTGTAATTAACTGACTACTAAAACTTACTCCTGACAACAGTCGTATTTATACTTTCTCTTTTGTTTACACTTCATCTTTGTACTTCACACTTCATCCTTTGTGCATCATCCTTCATCCTCGCACGATATCCTTCATCCTCATACAGTATCCTTCATCCTTGTACAGCATTTTTCATCCTTCATCCTCGTACAAGGATGACAATCACCTGAAAGTTCATCTAGTGTCACAAAATATTATCCCCGTGAAATTTCACCTGATTACCAATTTATTTCGCCACAGTATTATTCACAAAAGAAGGATGATACTTCATGATAAATTTTTTAATCTTGGTGAATTTTTGAAGATCTGTTCAACCTTTTGAACTTTTCTTGGACACCCTCATTTTTTTGCAGCAGGAGTAGAAATAGTTGGAGTACAGTGCAGAACCTCTAAGATAGGAACTTAGAAAATCTTAAATTAAATTTGATCCAATGATCAGATTTCTTTTATATTATAGTATTTAAATATATACATTTGAGGAATCTATTTATGGAAAAAAAAATTTTCTCAATTTTCTTAGTTTATATAAGCATCACAGACTGTGATTTTAGCCAATCAGAATTCAAGAAAATATATTCACGTGTTTATTTAAAATTATAAATTTCATTTCTTTACTTTTAAAACTTTTGTTAATGTAATTTTAACAACTACAAAATATCAGAAATCATTGGAAAACATTTTCAATCAAATTTACAATAGTTTGCTATTTTTAGTATATTCTCAAATTTGATAAATATAATTAAATACATGTAACTTCAACCTCAGTAAAAGTTGATCAATTTAAATCAGATTAAAATTTTAACTGATGATTCTGAAAGCTTAAGTTCTGAGCTACCATTTTTTATGGCTAGAATTTTTATTTTTATATTTGGAAAAAAAGTTTTAATGCAAAAAAATTAATCAACTTTTACTATAACTAAGTTCTTATCTTAGAGGTTCCGCATTATAGTAGGTACAGCGGCTGATATAGTTGAAGCAATATTTAAATTATTCATGGTGATTGATATTGTGGAAGAATAAATTTAATGAAAATTAATTTCAGATAAGTTTTTATCTTTTTCTTTTTTGGCCTTCCTCTTTTGTGAGTTGGAGGAGCAGTAGAAATAGATGCAATAATAGGAGTTGAATTATCCATTTTATTATTCATAATTTTTAAAAAATTTGAAAGTTGGGTTAGAAAAGTTTCATCAACTATTTATATATGTTAGATATAATGCCCAATAATATGAATATTCATAATGCGTTTCCATTATCATTTTCAAATTTTTAATTGCGAATAACAAGGGCTAAGCTAAATTAAATAATCTTCATTATTATTAAAATATACTGAGAACATTATCAAAATTATTTTGTTCGTTTATCATTTTAATATTGTTTATTTATTAATTATTTGCATTCAAGTAAATCATTATCATATCTAAAATTTATTTATGTACAAGAAGAAGAATACTAATATTCTATTGAAAAATACTACTATCATTATATTTATCTTTAATGTCAAGAGATATTAATAACCAATTTAATCGTATGTATTGTCATTGTTAAGATATTTGTAAGGAGAATAATCTTAATCATTTTTATAATAAAAATGATGTAATAATATCTATAATCATAAGATAAACTTTTGATTAATTATTTCAACTATATAGAATGATCATATGCAGTTGCTGTAAACATTCAATGCTTAATAATTATCGTTAAATATAATTTTTTTCATGGCATATGATTATTTATAAATAAATTCTAGATTTTCTATTTTATTTTAATGATGTAATAATAAAAAGAATAATTCTATAGATTTTAACTTATTGAATATTACATTTTTTTATTCCGGAACAATGATCGGCGAATATATAGTAGTATATTTTTTTATCCTTTTCACACGTGTTGATTTCACTGCGTAATCTTTTAATACAATATAATATTTGTGGCTTAAAATTAAATAAATAATTCATAATTCTTAAAAGTGAAAATGAAGCACAATAAATATTTTGTAATATTCTATTGATGATCTCAACTAATATACAAGGGTCAGGAGTAATAAAATATTTTAACGCGCACATCTATTCCGATCACGATCACTATTAAACCCACGTAAATCACGAAATCGAATAAATGAAAAATCAAGCAATGTTATGAAGAAAAATAACAATTTCTCTAGATCCAGACTACAGGGTTTATAAAACAATTACTGAACAAAGAAATTATATTGGAACTAAGATTTAAAAATATGTATTAATTATATTTTATTGTATATTCATTTTAAATTTAATTTATTTTAATTTTATTATTTTTAAGATGATGGTGAGTGCGCTTAATAAATTTTATAGAAAATTTTTAGCTTTAGTCGACTAAACCAAGCTTATTTTGATTTAGTTAATTATTTTTTAATAGCTAAACCAAATATATTTCGAACACTAGTGTTTTCGACAACATTTTCTCATGTAGGAAAAAGTTGCATTCTATCCCTGAAAGGGAAATTATTTTATTAATTCTTCGATTTATACAAAAAGGTTATTATAATAATTGTAGAAAAGATGCAATATATTTAAAATATATGAATGATGGTTAACACTTCTCAATTCGTCCATTATTTTTGAGTGTTTGTGATATAAATAATAAAAATAATGATCACATAAATAGCCCGAAGTTTCTTACTATTTATTCATAGAATTTTTAATATGCACATGATTCTTAATTACG
This sequence comes from Diversispora epigaea, assembly GCA_003547095.1. Taxonomy (NCBI): domain Eukaryota; kingdom Fungi; phylum Glomeromycota; class Glomeromycetes; order Diversisporales; family Diversisporaceae; genus Diversispora; species Diversispora epigaea. The sequence goes on along the minus strand of PQFF01000331.1, from coordinate 976,098 downwards.
AAAAATTGATTTGTCGATTTTAACAGTCATATGAGATTATTGTCACGATAGATAAATTTATTTTTAAGATCTTATTTTGCTGCGTTGTTTTATTATTGGGCTAATAATTCATGTGAAATAACATTTATTCATTGGTTTTGAGTAGTTTGTATCGTGTTTATGAATTGACTTATTATAAATATGAAATGAAAATTAAAAACCAATCAAAATATTAAATAAAAGTTAAAAATGATAATGTGGCAATTCAGAACGGTTGAGTTTTAAATGCAATAATTCCATATATATATATATTTTATATAATTTACTAACCTGACTTGTATCAAAGATTTAAATTCCGAAGACAATTAAACAATTCTTACTTATAACGAAAATGAACGAAAGAAATCACAAAAATTTATCTTTATACATAACATCTGAAAAGAAGAAACATTTGTTTGATTATATTTTTAATAAATGTTATTTTTTATATAAAAGTCCAAATAAGAAAGCACATAAATTAATACATTAAAATTAACAATCAACTGAATCAGCGGAACAACAGTGAATTGTAAATCTACAAATGACAAAATAAATAAAGAACAATCCATCAAATAATAATTGCATGCAATAGAATCACTGAGTCGATTGAATATTAGGAAATTAATTTTACAATATTAAAAAAAAGCAAATATCGTATTTTTTGTTAAAAATTACCCACAAGACATTTTATTTCCATGCCCACCAGGCTATCATTGTTACCAGTATCATTTCCATTATTATTACTATAATTTATATTTTTATTTATATTTCGCAATCTGCCGAAATCTATTTGTAGCCAAAGATGAAATATATCAAGAGCTGAATTGTGGTATATTTCTCAAGATCCATATCACATCGTTTCACACTTTGCTGTTATTGTTGTTGCTATTCTGGTTTTTGTTGAAATTCATGTTATTTCCGTTCTGGTTGTCAGCCATTCTTCTCTTCTATGATTATTTTGTTGTAGCTATTTTGAGGCTGTTGTGTGTGAAATTTCGCAGTTTGTCTTGCTATGATTTTAATAATATTTTTTTTTGATTACTTTTAATTATGTACATATTGTCACAGGAGTGCAGAGTATTTCGAACAATTTCTCAAATCAGTCTCACAGTTTGCATCACACAAACAAATAATAATACGCTCTATCTGCCAGTAGGTCAAGCAATCAATCGATCTAAACTTGCCTATCTCGAAACAGATAATAAATATATAATAAATAATAATAATAATCAAATAATAATCAAATTAATCATGAAGGCACAGTGAGTAAGGTGGAGTAAAAGTAGTAACGCAGTATCAAACAATATTTAATAATATTTCGCAATATTACGACACAAAATATAAGTTTATTAAAATATAAAGTATAAAGTTTTAAAAGCAAAGTATCATTTAACAACAGAAATATTACAGCGTGACGTATCTTTCCTGTTCCTGAATGAAGTTTACTTTTCTATATAATATTTAAAGTATTTCGAATTATTCTGAATTATTTCTAATTAATAATTAATTGTTTATTTATTTTCTTCTCTTGACTGCTTTCTTACTTCCGACAACAGTCGTATTTATACTTTCTCTTTTGTTTACACTTCATCTTTGTACTTCATATTTCATCCTTTGTGCGCCATCCTTCATCCTCNGAACAATTTCTCAAATCAGTCTCACAGTTTGCATCACACAAACAAATAATAATACGCTCTATCTGCCAGTAGGTCAAGCAATCAATCGATCTAAACTTGCCTATCTCGAAACAGATAATAAATATATAATAAATAATAATAATAATCAAATAATAATCAAATTAATCATGAAGGCACAGTGAGTAAGGTGGAGTAAAAGTAGTAACGCAGTATCAAACAATATTTAATAATATTTCGCAATATTACGACACAAAATATAAGTTTATTAAAATATAAAGTATAAAGTTTTAAAAGCAAAGTATCATTTAACAACAGAAATATTACAGCGTGACGTATCTTTCCTGTTCCTGAATGAAGTTTACTTTTCTATATAATATTTAAAGTATTTCGAATTATTCTGAATTATTTCTAATTAATAATTAATTGTTTATTTATTTTCTTCTCTTGACTGCTTTCTTACTTCCGACAACAGTCGTATTTATACTTTCTCTTTTGTTTACACTTCATCTTTGTACTTCATATTTCATCCTTTGTGCGCCATCCTTCATCCTCGCACGATATCCTTCATCCTCGTACGATATCCTTCATCCTTGTACAGCATTTCTCATCCTTCATCCTCGTACAAGGATGACAATCTCCTGAAAGTTCATCTAGTGTCACAAAATGTTATCCCCCGTGACATTTCACCTGATTACCAATTTACTTCGCCACAATATTACCATTAAAATTTAAACTATTTCACATAAAAAATGGGTTGTTATTCAATGTGGGATAAATAAAAATGCTTCGATACGATAGAATTTTAGTGTTAATGATATATTTACGGTTTATATTTAGTATTTGATTCACAAAAAATTATTTCATTCGTTAAAGCGAGAATGTTATCTTAATTCATTAGAATATTTAGAATATTTCATTAGAATAATAATATTCGATGATTTATATGCAGTATATTATCCTATTAAAATTTTAAGAAAATATTCTATTTAAATGTATCAATGATCAATGCCACTCAAAAGCTCAAATGTGTATGCAAAAATCGGGTTTGTTTTGTGAAATCCGTTTCAGAGTTTGACAACATTTTCGAAGTTTGCAATTAATAAGAATGAAACTGATTTGGTTCTAAGGAAGAATAATAATCATCATAATATATACTAATGCTATGGTCAAATATTATATAATAATATAAAGGAAATATTTTTCTTTTTATGAGTAGATAGAGGTAATTTAAAATTAAAAGGGATCCGATAATTACATCAGTTTTGTTTTCGAAATATGTCCAAATTCTTGAAACCTTTATTATTTATTATTCGTGGGATAGGTTCAAGGATCGGTTAATAGAAAGTCAGGGTTAGTGTTGATTACGTTAGAATTTCCTATATTAGGTCATACTTAAAGTTTTTTGATCCGATGTTCTTATCAGTTATAGTCCCTGTATAGAATGCGTAGAAATTCTAATTTAGAAATATTCAATGATGTATTATGAAGATCGAGTCGACATGTGCACCTTTATAATTCCAATTTTAGAAATGATTAATAATTAGATAGCGGCGCGACCTGTGGTCGCGCTAAAACCAGGAACGGAGTGCTTTGAGGTTCATTTAGTTGGTTGATGCAATTAATTCTCTGAGAATTTTTACTAAGTTGAGAAAGAATTTCCTTCGATCTAGAAGATCCAGGCAAGTTCTTGCGCTTGACGAAATAACTTGAAAGTTACTTTAGCAAGCGACGGCATAATGGATTGAAGGATTTGCAAGAAACAGAAATTAGTACAATATAAAAATTTGATTTCTTTCTCGGTTCAGTAAGAAGGGAAAATATACTCGAAGGATCTGTCAGTGGGAATTTTTTACAATACGAATATTAGTAGGGTTGAATTCTTCTAGATCGAATGAATCCTTTCTCAACTTAGTAAAGGAAAAAATAATTGAAGGGGGTGATTATGATCTGTCAGCGGGAATTTTTTACAATACGAATGTTAGTAGGGTTGAATTCTTCTAGATCGAAGGAATCCTTTCTCAACAAAAAATAATTGAAGGGGGTGATTATGATCTGTCAGCGGGAATTTTTTACAATACGAATGTTAGTAGGGCTGAATTTTTCTAGATCGAAGGAATCCTTTCTCAACTTAGTAAAGAAAATTACGGAAATTAAGAACCGTCAGTGGGAATTTTTTACAATACGATAGTAGGGCTGAATTCGTTCATTCCAAAGAAGTTAGTGCAATTTGAAAGTTGGTTCTTGTAAATATTACACCGCGAACGAACTGCACATTTCGTTACGTTACACCAATTTCTGTCTTTCGTAAATCCCTTGATCTAGGAAAATTTCATTATGCCAAGGACTACTTTCCACTTGCCAAAGTTATTTTAGGTTACTTCGTCAAGAAGTTGGCATAAAAGTTTCGTCAAGATGTTAATCTAAC
>PQFF01000331.1:915596-946936 GCA_003547095.1 Diversispora epigaea | reverse complement strand
TAATTAAGGGGGGTAATATTACAATAGAAGAGATATTAGATGATGAAAGTCAATACCGGTTGATCAGAAAAAGTCTGCGAAACAGGCAACTGATGTTTTTGGAACAGTTAGTTTCATATAATGGTAAAATACTCTTACACTGGCAAGAGATTACTAACAATGACCGACGGGGCCCTAAACCTGGTTGGTTCAAAACGCTTGAAAACAAATTATTAACAGATACTAAAACACGAGTCTTGTCGGCAGAAATGCAGGCAACTTTAGGTGAACGATATAATATATGTAACTGGAATATTGGCAAACAAAGCAATAGTATTAATTGGGTAGCAATACAAAATGATGAAGGAACTCACCCACTTATTGGAAAAAAGAGAAAAATGCTTAATAAAGATGAATTCACAATTCAACATCATACCAAAGAAGTTAGCTCACAGAGTTCGGGAAACTCAGTTTTGGAAAAATGTACGGGTTGTGCCCAAGGTGACAGGAGCCTTGTTGCCAATCTTAAAAATCAAGATGTATGTCTTATCAAGACGAGTATGGCAAAATCCGTTAGTATAAACGTGGTTAGAAGTGTAGTGTCACTACGATCAACTCCAGATCGTTCAAATAGACTCCGACTTCGCTCATCTCAGAACCCCATTAGAGACGGTATCAGTAAAATTATAGAAGATTCATTACCAGTTGGTTCAATACGTTCCATAGACCCTCCAACTGTTTATATTAGCAACAATGCACGTGATAGAACAACTATGTTCGCGAAATTTCAAAATTTCTGGACACAAGAAAACATTCAGACTAAACTTGATGACATTCGCTTAAAGCTTTCTAGTAGTATGTCAATTAGGATATATACGGATGGATCCTTAATTAAAAAAGATAATAATAATTCACACATAACAACAATGGGTTGCGGGTGGTGTGCATTCGACGAAAATGATACAGAGTTTAATTTTAGTGGTAAAGTAGAAAATTTCACGTCGTCAACACGTGCGGAACTTATGGCAATTCTGACGGCAGTTTATGCTACCCCAAAGTGTTCGAGGTTATGTATTTTTACAGATAGCCAGGCAGCTATTGATGCTATAGCTAATGCAGCTACCAACCCAAGAAAAGCACATAGGAAACTTAAAAATTGGACAATTGTCAAAGCTATAGAAGAAATAGCTAACGTTCAGAACTTAACACTCCGGCTGGAAAAAGTTAAAGCGCACTCGGGAGTTATCCACAATGAAACGGCAGATAAATTAGCAAGAGAAGGTTGTCTTAAACCTGTATGCTCTCCAGACTTGCAGTCTTTAACATCTGTAAATGCAGTGAGTTGTTGGAATACAGAAACAATTGAGGAGCCTTTAAGACATTTTACTAAAAAATTGGGTAAGGCCAAACACTCGATAAAATGGAGATTGCTCAATCGAAACATCTCTACAATTTCTGCTTTTAAAAGTAAACAGATTCAATGGGAGTCATCATGGAGAACGACAATGCTTTCTTATATTGATCGCAATGTAACAGATAACAAGGAAACCCGGCAAAGAGCTTTTAATGTTAAATTATTTAATAATGAACTGCCCACACTAGAGAAGTTAAAGGACAGATTTCCAAAGATATATGAAAACGATTCTTGCATCCGGTGCAACCTAGAAAAAGAAAATCAAGTACATGTGTTGACATGTCCAAAAAACTTAATTGATATACACTCATGCAGAAATAAACTTATTAATTTGTTAGTAAGCAAGACGACTACCGTAGCATGTGGGGATATGTGCAAAAATATGTGCAAAACACTAGAAGCATTAAATGAACTTCATATCCCCCGAGATGTGAGCATGCGAGACGCGGACCATTTATCATTCATTGATGTTATGTTGGGATTGATCCCGATAACTGTATATGATATAGTTTTGCAAAAAGTTGTAACACATGAGTTAGCTGATCAAATAATAGACGACGTATTTGTTCAATTTAAACTCTTCTTACATACTCATATATGGAAAGATAGATGTACAGCAGTTAAAAAGTGGGAAACTGAGAATGGAATCAGTAATAATAAATGGAAAAAGAAGATCCGTAACGAGACACGTGATACAATAGTAACATCTCAGACCAATAATACAGATGACAATAGTGTACTCAATAACAATACACAAGGCGTAACAAATATTATAAATAAAAACAATCATAATTATAATAGAAGCAAAATTTCTTTTTTATTTTCATTAAATAAATTTATATATAATCATATTATCAAAGATAGCTGTAATTGGACTTGGTTGTATAAAATAGGTTGTTCGGCAGGGCCTTAACATGCTGAGGGCAATTGTTATTGTCAGGCGGTAGGTTGCAGGCATGTCCCTTCGGGTTAGTCTGAGTCTCATCTTTAACTAATAGTCATTAGAATAAGTTATGTATCTTATGTATAAGAAACTTTCTGTTTTTCTAATTAATAAAATTTGAGGCGAGGCCTCGCTGAAACAAAAAAAAAAAAAAANACTCATATATGGAAAGATAGATGTACAGCAGTTAAAAAGTGGGAAACTGAGAATGGAATCAGTAATAATAAATGGAAAAAGAAGATCCGTAACGAGACACGTGATACAATAGTAACATCTCAGACCAATAATACAGATGACAATAGTGTACTCAATAACAATACACAAGGCGTAACAAATATTATAAATAAAAACAATCATAATTATAATAGAAGCAAAATTTCTTTTTTATTTTCATTAAATAAATTTATATATAATCATATTATCAAAGATAGCTGTAATTGGACTTGGTTGTATAAAATAGGTTGTTCGGCAGGGCCTTAACATGCTGAGGGCAATTGTTATTGTCAGGCGGTAGGTTGCAGGCATGTCCCTTCGGGTTAGTCTGAGTCTCATCTTTAACTAATAGTCATTAGAATAAGTTATGTATCTTATGTATAAGAAACTTTCTGTTTTTCTAATTAATAAAATTTGAGGCGAGGCCTCGCTGAAACAAAAAAAAAAAAAAATGTAAAAAACTAACTGATTAAACAAATTTTATTTATTTTGAAAAATGCTCAGTAATAAAAATAATTATAAAAATGGAAATAAATAAAATTAAGTTTATTTTACAAAAATGCAATGTACAAATTAATAATTCTGCAATAGTTAAATAAAATTTTTGATTGATTTTTATTATTGATTTTTTTAATTTATGCTTAATAATAAAAACAGCTATAATTAATACTTCCGGAAAAGATATTACATAAATATTACAATTTATAAATTTTATTTATTTCTATGACTATTTTTCAATCAATATTTGAACAATAATCAGGCTATTGTATTGGCCTTAATATTTTTGAAACAATAGAATTTATCAAAATTTTATTCATTTTACACAAAAATAAATTATTATTATTAATTAAATTTCGCAATAATTAAATAAATTAAATGAATTTTTTGAAATAAATATATTGATTTTTATTTTTCCCTTTTTTTAATTAATGAATCTATTAAAAAAATTACTTATAAATTGAAAAACTAATAATCCAATTTTTCAAAAAATAAATCTTTTATTCAAAATATGTCAACTACTTTTGCTGAAATTGTTTTTGCATTTGCCAAAATAATTTTTGCTACAATAATTAAATTATTTTTGGCTGCCATTATTTTATATGACAAAATTATTTCATCACTGATGAAATTTTTTGTGTTTTTTTTGACTTCACTTGTGATTTATAAGATGTGGAGTGATTTTCTACTGAGAAATTTCTATGATATATAGAAAGGCCTTGTTCTTGACTACAATGTAGTATGTGTTTCAACTCTATAGCATTAAGTTATTATAGTTAAAGTCAAAAAAATTTCCACAGACATTTTATTTTAAACTGTAATAACTTGATGAATATTGATGCTACAGAGATGAAACACATACCACATTGTAACTAAGAACAAAGCTTTTTTCTAACTATCACAGAAATGCCTTAGTAGAAAATCACGAGTGAAGTCAAAAAAATGTAAAAGCAATTTTTCATTGTTGGCGGCCAAAATTATTTTCGGCATGCTGTAATTCTGGCCAATTTTGGCATCATCTATTCAGTGATGGACATTTTAGGTCATGTCAATTATTAATAGGTCATAAAAGTTCATAATTTACTATAGGTCATAGTAAGTCATATGGTCATACTATAATTGACCAACAGGTCATAATTGATCATAGGCCAACACTGCCATCTATAGTCCCGCAGGACTTGAATAAATTATTGTGAGTGCCAGATGTGGCGGATAACAAACAATTTTTGATTTACAAATATTTATATTGCAAAAAATAAACCAAACCAAATATTTTTTGAAATGAAAGCGAATATTAGATTCTAATAAGGCATTGAAAAACATTGTTTATTCTGAATTAAAAACAATTCTTTTTAATTCTGATATGGCTTTAAATTCAAACTACTGTGTTAAGAAAGAAAATTCTTTTTAAAAAAAGATTAAACATGGAAAAAAACGAAGGCTATAACTTCATTGAGCCTTAATATCCAATTAGCCACAAATTTTTAAATTCTAATATACACATTGCCAGCCACCAGATGTGGTAGACAAAAACAATTTTTTCACTGTGATTTACAAATATTTACATTGCAAAAAACAAACCAAGCAAATATTTTATGAAATGAAAGTGAATTATTAGAGCTTTGGAAAAAGAGTAATCATTATTGTTTATCAGAATTAAAAACAATTCTTTTTAAAAATCTTTTGATTCTGATATAACCTTGAATTCGAACCACTATGTTAAGAAAGAAGATTCTTTTTTAAAAAGGATTAAACATAAACATGAAAAAAAATGAAGGCTATAACTAAAATTAGAGCACCGAGCCCTTAATATCAAATTCGTCACAAATTTTAATGAAAATTTGAATTTAAATAATTTCATAACTAATCTTATTCTTTTGATTTTCTATATAAACCCACATTAAATTGCCTTGAAAGAAGTATATCACTTCTAAACAATAACAAAAAACTTCTAAATTCTCCAAAAAAAAATAAAAAATGAAATTCACTTTAGTACTCTTGGTTATCTTGTTCGTTGCTTTGGCTGTCGCTGGTATTTTTTAAAATTATATCTTATTCATTTAAAATAACTCATCAATAATTTCGATAATTATATTAATTATATTTTATTTTCAATAATTATATTAATTAAATTTTATTTCTAATGAATTTCCTCTCTTATAGAGCCATATTACTACTACTACAAATGTGACACCGAAGCCGAAGCCAAACCCTACTACTACTACTACAAACGTGACGCCGAAGCCGAAGCCAAACCCTACTACTACTACACAAACGTGACGCCAAAGCCGAAGTCAAGCCATACTACTACTACTACAAATGTGATGCCCAAATTATACATGTCGTCAAAACTATTGAATTGAGTCAGACGCAATTAAAATTGAGAAAAATTGGAGTTGAGTCAAGGCAAATTTTGATTTTTACTAATAACTGACGCAATTAGTTGAGTCAGACGCAATTAAAAATTGAAATTTTAAGAGTTGAGTCAAGGCCAAATTAGTTTTGATGACATGTATAGCCCAAATACTTGATTTATAGAAAGTAATTCTAAAATTTTTTGTACATAAATCTTGGTAAAATTATAAATACAAAAAATCATTTAATAAAGTAATAAAGGAAATACCGACCAAAAAACAATTAGGTGCATTTACATATTTATTGAACGTGAAAATAATTGGGATAAAAAAATTTACAGGCTTAATTATAAATCTCATGGCTAAATTTATTGAAGTTTCCCACAATAAGCTCTAACTGCGTGTATTTTTATGATAATATGTTCGCNCCGAAGCCGAAGCCAAACCCTACTACTACTACACAAACGTGACGCCAAAGCCGAAGTCAAGCCATACTACTACTACTACAAATGTGATGCCCAAATTATACATGTCGTCAAAACTATTGAATTGAGTCAGACGCAATTAAAATTGAGAAAAATTGGAGTTGAGTCAAGGCAAATTTTGATTTTTACTAATAACTGACGCAATTAGTTGAGTCAGACGCAATTAAAAATTGAAATTTTAAGAGTTGAGTCAAGGCCAAATTAGTTTTGATGACATGTATAGCCCAAATACTTGATTTATAGAAAGTAATTCTAAAATTTTTTGTACATAAATCTTGGTAAAATTATAAATACAAAAAATCATTTAATAAAGTAATAAAGGAAATACCGACCAAAAAACAATTAGGTGCATTTACATATTTATTGAACGTGAAAATAATTGGGATAAAAAAATTTACAGGCTTAATTATAAATCTCATGGCTAAATTTATTGAAGTTTCCCACAATAAGCTCTAACTGCGTGTATTTTTATGATAATATGTTCGCTTTGTCCTTTTTTTGTTGATATTTATAAAAATTTACTTATCTCGTTCAATGAACGACAACGAAATATTTTCTGTAATTTTTTTGAAATAAATGTGCAAATTTATAACACAACCTTTAGTATGTTTTTTAGACATTTTTCTTGATCTTTTCCCTTTGCTGCGAAGCTTTTTGTTATCCTCTTTATTACTTTGTTTAAATCTGTGAATTTGATTTTTCTGTATATTTTCCCTTGCTGCTGCAAAAGCTTTTAATACCGCTTATAATTAATTCTTTTTTTTATTTGAATTAAAAATGAGGCCTCACTGTTTGTTTAAAATCATTTTTTTAAAAGTAAATTGATTAATTCATTAGTTTAAGTTTTAATTTAAGTTTTTATAATTTATAAATATATGAATTTCTATCTTAATTTTGATCGCTGCCGCTAGGTATTTCAACAATACCTGGACGTTGTCTCATTCTACGACAAACAAAAATTGTAATAAAAATACAAATCAAAACTGCGACACCTATTCCTGTCCCAAGCTCAATAGCAAAAGCTTTTTTTTGAAGGCAGAGAAGTCATAATAGGATTAAAGGTAGCAGTAGATGAAAGTTTATAAGGAAGTGAAGGGTTAAAAGTTGTAACCCACTTATTACTTTTTATATTATAAAAATACACTTGAGAAGAATATACTAAAGTATCAATTACAAATTCTAAAAAAAAAAATATGAAACGTTATTCATTATATAAATTTGCAGTAAGTCCCAAATAGATGGTGGATAATTTATTTCAAAACTAGACGGAATGGAACATTTGAAAGGATTTTTGTTTGTGTCTAACATAGCAAGCTTAAGAATGACACTAGTTTCATCCTAACATAATATGTAGAAGAATTATCATATGTATACCCACCGGTCAAAAGTATCTGACCACATGATAAATCATTATTTACAAAGTGAATTTTTATCAAATAATAACTTGAGATCTAGCATATAAAATGGATTAATTTTTATATCTTATTAATTGAAATTAAATCCTTGCTTGTGCAGGAATTTTGGCTCAAATAAAATTAACCAAAATTTGAATTTTAAAACTTTATCTTTATATCTATCGATCTCAATAAATATCAATTATAAATACCAATTTACTTATATGAATTTGTAGCTAAGAATAAAAGCTACAACTTTAATAAAACCATATTTGATACAGTTTAATGAAAATTCGAACTTTACTTAGCTACTACTAAAAATGACTAAAATTTCTAAAAATATGATTTTATCAAGTAATTATTTACTTAATTGTCAAGGATAATTTTGCAACAGATATACTATATCTCTAGCTTTAAATTTTATTAAAATTTTATTTATTATTAAAAGCAATATTAATAAACTATCTAGGAATATTGCATGTCTTTTGTAAAAGTTTAGAATTGAGCAAATAATTAGCCGCTAAAATCAAAGTTTTAAAAAACTGTTGAAATTTCAACATTATTATTTATTTAATTTTTTTGAAAAAATTTGAAACTTTTATTGTAAATTCTTTAGGTTTATAGCATTCATATTGCTCAGTTTGTTCGTTAGTAAAAAAATAAAATTCAATATATTGTGGCGAAGTAAATTGGTAATCAGGTGTAATGTCACAGGTATACTTGCACGCAAAATTATTTTGGAGCCCCGAAATTGCAATTTTGGAAAAAAAAGTTGAAATAGTTTTTCATAGAAGACGAAATTATTTTACTTAAAATCTGAAATTTTTTGACCACCCAGATTTATTCTTTGATTGAAGATACACATAACTGGGTACTTTTTTTACTTCCATATATAGAATGGATTCTGTATAAATCTCAAAAAGTCGAAATATCTCAAAAATCCAAAATCAATTTTGGGAACATGTATAGTCATGGGGGATAACATTTTGTAACACTAGATGAACTTTCAGGTGATTGTCATCCTTGTACGAGGATGAAGGATAAACAAATGCTGTACAAGGATGAAGGATATCGTACGAGGATGAAGGATAAGGATATTGTGTGAGGATGAAGGATGACGCACAAAGGGTGAAGTATGAAGTACAAAGATGAAGTGTAAACAAAAGAGAAAGTATAACACTGATCGAATGAACAAAAATCAGAATTTTATTGATGGCGCAAATATGCATAAATCTGACATCCTATTTGTGAAAATTCATAAATCAGAAATTCCTATTTATAAATTGGAAAAAATCGACTGCCTATATTTAATAAATCTTAGCAAATTTAGCCATCAATCGGAATCTTATTCATAATAAAACCATCCTATTTTTTTTCCATTTGACTAGTGTAAATACGACTGTTGTCGCGAGTAAGTTTCAGCAGTAAGTCAGTTTAGTTAGTAAATAAATAAACAATTAACTAATTAGAAATAATTCAAAATAATTCAAAATACTTTAATAAATATTATATAGAAAAGTAAACTTCATTCAGGAACAGGAAAGATACGTCACGCTGTAATATTTCTGTTGTTAAATGATACTTTGTTTTTAAAACTTTATATTTTATATTTTAATAAACTTATACTTTGTGTCGTAAAATTGCGAAATATTATTAAATATTGTTTGATACTGCGTTACTATTTTTATTCCACCTTACTAACTGTGCCTTCATGATTAATTGATTATTATTTAATTATTATTATTATTTATTATATATTTATTATCTGTTTCGAGATAGGCAAGTTTAGATCGATTGATTGCTTGACCTACTGGCAGATAGAGCATATTATTATTTGTTTGTGTGATGCAAACTGAGAGACTGATTTGAGAAATTGTTCGAAATACTCTGCACTCCTGTGACAGAATTTGATGCCTCCTGTAAGGTGGCATAAAGTATCCAACGCAGTAACCGATAATATTGGCACATCCGTTTCACAAATTTTATATTCTTTAATTAATTTAGTAAAATACTCATTATATTTCTATTTTTGGGAAAGGATAATCAAAGAAATTTTTAACATTACGAAGTAATTCGAAAATATACAATTTAAAATTATTATAATCACTTTTTTATAAAACCATCTTCTTACAATTTGTTTCGTGATCTATCAAAAGTGATTATCAAAGTAGTCGTTAGCATAACAAAATTCTTTCAGATCAAAGGATTTATAACGAAGATTATCAAGCGAAAATTTGTGTAACCAGATAAAATCTCTGAAGGATCATCAGAAATACTTTTACAAAATCTTACGTCAAACTGTCAAAACGAAGGAAAATTACCAAACCAAGTATGAATGCTAATGAAAACGAGACGAACGACTTAATACTGGGACTCCAAAATACATTTCGCATAAAAAATAATGCAAGAATGCCGTCATTTTTCGGAGGAAATCAAGATCCTATGGAATGGTTAGAAGAATTCAATCAATCGGCAAGAATAAACCAATATACTGATGAATACAAACTCCAAGTAGTCAGCGAATATCTACAGGGTACAGCAGGACAATGGTTCAACGAAGCGCAAGAAAGACAGAACCCCATCAATCATTGGAACAATACGAACCAAACCTCCTTTGAAACATTTTTCTTGGCCACCTTTCGAACAACTGCGTTAATAAATCAATGGAGATTTGAGTTGCAAATGAAAGTACAGAAACTAGGTGAAACTGTAGAACAATATTCGAATGATATTAAGAAATTAATTAAGCGAATAGATGGTAATAATAGATGGAGCGAAGACGAAAAAGTTTGGCAGTTTTTGAAAGGATTACGAAAAGATATTGCCTATCAAGCCCAACCATTTATTATGTCCCAAGAGAAACCAACATTGGAAAAAGTGATTAGAACGGCCAAACAATTTGAAGAAAATGCTCAAACTTATCCCGAAGCTATAACAGGATATACCACTACCACTTCTATGGGCATGCAAGGATCCGTACCTTCTCGAAGTAAAAATAATGAAAGCAAAGATGTAATAGAACGAATAGTGCAGAAAGCCTTCACACCTATTGCCGAAACATTGCAGAAGATCATTGAAAAAGGAGAAAGAACTCCTAATACTTTTAATAACAGACCAAATTATAATAATAATAACAGAGGACAAGGTTATAATAATTACAATGGCAATAGAGAACAGAGCTTTAGAAGTTATAATAATCCGCCAAATTGCTACCATTGTAGACAAACTGGACATATGGCCTGGAATTGTTCTACGAGACAAGGAAATCAGAGAAACCAAATAAATCTGACTGCTCCCGCTGCCCCACGACCTACCAATACTGTGCCCCTTTCGACTAATGCGACAGCGAACCAAACCATACAACAAGTTTCGCAAGGAGACGTAAATAGTAATACATTTATAACTCAAGAAGAAGAAATTCAACAACCTATCTCTACTGTTTGAGAAAGAATACAGCATTTAAACTAACAGGCGCACCTCAGGAGGGTGAGAGTGCGGATAATACAAATCCCTCATTTAAGACTGGAGATAATGATAGAGTAATAGGAGAAAGTATTGGGTCCACAAGTAAACAAAATGCTCCGCAACCTATCGCAAAAAGATTGCGTTCTGCAGAAAAGAAAAAGGAAGTATCCGAAGATCCTAAACAAAAGAAAAGAAAGAAAATACCCCCAGTCCAACAATCACTTATGACACAAAATGCTCCGCCATATTCTAGCGTCTCAGATTTACTTGTGACTATACTTGCATGCAAAATTATTTTGGGGCTCCGAAATTGCAATTTTGGGGAAAAAAGTCGAAATAGTTTTTCATAGAAGACGAAATTATTTTACTTAAAACCCGAAATTTTTTGACTACCCAGATTTATTCTTTGATTGAAGATACACATAACTGGATACTTTTTTTACTTTCATATATAGAATAGATTCTGCATAAATCTCAAAAAGTCGAAATACCTCAAAAATCCAAAATCAATTTTGGGAACATGTATANAAATCCCTCATTTAAGACTGGAGATAATGATAGAGTAATAGGAGAAAGTATTGGGTCCACAAGTAAACAAAATGCTCCGCAACCTATCGCAAAAAGATTGCGTTCTGCAGAAAAGAAAAAGGAAGTATCCGAAGATCCTAAACAAAAGAAAAGAAAGAAAATACCCCCAGTCCAACAATCACTTATGACACAAAATGCTCCGCCATATTCTAGCGTCTCAGATTTACTTGTGACTATACTTGCATGCAAAATTATTTTGGGGCTCCGAAATTGCAATTTTGGGGAAAAAAGTCGAAATAGTTTTTCATAGAAGACGAAATTATTTTACTTAAAACCCGAAATTTTTTGACTACCCAGATTTATTCTTTGATTGAAGATACACATAACTGGATACTTTTTTTACTTTCATATATAGAATAGATTCTGCATAAATCTCAAAAAGTCGAAATACCTCAAAAATCCAAAATCAATTTTGGGAACATGTATACTTGTGACAAGAGCCAATATCACTTTGGGACAACTGATGACTATGCCACATTATAGAAGTGAGACATGAAAGGCGTTGACACCTAAGCGTACAAAGATTGTAAAGATGGCCAATCATACAACAGTAGAAGGGAATACACCCATGACTTGTAAAGCCCAAGTAGCTGGATGGAAAGTTGAAGTAATACTTGATAGTGGTTCATCTATTAGTATCATTTCGAAGAACTTCATGGAATCCATAGGTCGAAGGATTGAGAAAACATCTGGAAGAAAAATAACCGGTATATACGGAGAAAGACGTCCTAGTTTAGGAATCGTGACACAAGTACCAATAAAGTTGGAAGAAATTGTGGTAGCTGTCGACATGGAAGTCATTGATGCAGCAGGTTACGCATTAATTTTGGGAACAGATTGGTTGAGGAAAGCACGCGCTATAATAGATTACCAAGAATGTAAATTAATTTTAAAAGATGAAAAGCGAACAGCTCAAATCTCGTGCAGAAATACTAGAGCCACTGTCTTGGACGATGATAAAGAAGAGGATGATAGTGAAGAAGAGTATGTAGAAAGTAGTGATGATTCGGATACTGACGAAGAAGAAGTAAACTTCGCAGGATTAANCAATCATACAACAGTAGAAGGGAATACACCCATGACTTGTAAAGCCCAAGTAGCTGGATGGAAAGTTGAAGTAATACTTGATAGTGGTTCATCTATTAGTATCATTTCGAAGAACTTCATGGAATCCATAGGTCGAAGGATTGAGAAAACATCTGGAAGAAAAATAACCGGTATATACGGAGAAAGACGTCCTAGTTTAGGAATCGTGACACAAGTACCAATAAAGTTGGAAGAAATTGTGGTAGCTGTCGACATGGAAGTCATTGATGCAGCAGGTTACGCATTAATTTTGGGAACAGATTGGTTGAAGAAAGCACGCGCTATAATAGATTACCAAGAATGTAAATTAATTTTAAAAGATGAAAAGCGAACAGCTCAAATCTCGTGCAGAAATACTAGAGCCACTGTCTTGGACGATGATAAAGAAGAGGATGATAGTGAAGAAGAGTATGTAGAAAGTAGTGATGATTCGGATACTAATGAAGAAGAAGTAAACTTTGCAGGATTAACTTATGAACTCCCGTATCAAGAATTCTATATGAAATATAAGTTTACTCCCAAAGGAATAAGTAAGAATTCGAAGCTTGTCACATGGGAATTATATGATCAGTTATCTTATTGTTTTGATCCGGTCAGAAGGAAGAAAGGTGCTCAAGAGCGATGCAAAGCAACAGGACCTAATTCTTATTGCTGGTGTAATATATATTTAGAAACAAGTCAGGATATATGCGAAGTCTGTGAAGAACATCAACGAGATGAGAAAATTATTTCCATTATATCACGAAAGGAAATACAAAACATTCGTTGTAATCTGGTACGAGGCGGAGTAGAGAAACTCGAAGAAAATCAATATAAGCCGCAAGTTCACGAAATTATTGAAGGATTTCTGAATCTGGTAGCCAAGGATCTTTCAGAATTAGGGAAGACAAACCTTTATCACCATACAATAGACACTGGCAAAGCAAAGCCAATAAAATTAAACCTCTATAGAACCTCACCCCGATACTTGGAATTTTTGAAAGAGGAAATAGCAAATATGCTAAAGAACGGACTAATTCGAAAGTCGTTTAGTCCTTGGTCCGCACCCATTGTAGTAGTAAATAAGAAGAATGGGAAATTCAGGCTCTGCGTAGATTACAGAAAATTGAATGCGGTCACGAAACCTGACGCCTACCCAGTACCACGGATAGCAGACATGCTAGATGCCCTGAGACACTTCGCCTTCTTTTCAACTTTAGACCTTGCTTCGGGTTTTTGGCAAGTAGAAGTATCCGCCAAAGACCAAGAGAAGACTGCTTTCACTACCCCATTTGGTACCTATGAGTTCCTTGTGATACCTTTTGGACTTATCAATGCCCCCGCAACCTTTCAGCGAGTGATGGATAGAGTCTTCCATGAGGTTACTTGGAAGTTCATATTAGTTTATATCGACGATATTATTATATATTTGAAAACTTACGAAAAGCACCTAGAACATTTGAAGGATGTGTTTACACTTCTAGAAAATGCCAGATTAAAGATAAACTTGGAAAAGTGCGACTTTTTCAAGACGAAATTAACATTTTTGGGACATATTATAACGATCGATGGAATAGCTCCAGACCTTTCGAAGATTGAGAAGGTGCAGCATTATCCAGTTCTACAAAACAAGACAAACGTGAGAGTCTTCTTGGGACTAGCCTCGTATTATCGAAGATTTGTAAAAGGTTTTGCCACAATCGCGAAACCATTACACAACCTTACGAAGAGAAGCATAATATTTGAATGAAAGCCTGAACACCAACTCACGTTTGATACACTGAAAGGACAATTAACTTCGGCTCCCATAATGACATACCCTGACTTTTCAAAACGATTTATATTAGCTACCAACGCATCTGACTAGGGAATTGGAGCTGTACTCTTCCAGAAGGATACGGAAAATCTCGAACACTCTATCACTTACGCCAGCCGCCTATTGTCAGCTCCCGAACTAAATTACACTGTGCTAGAAAAAGAGTGTCTTGCCGCAATATGGGCTGTACGACATTTTAAACATTACTTACATGGCCCCAAGTTTGATTTATATACGGATAATTCTGCTTTAACATGGCTAAAGAATTGCCCACAACCTAAAGGAAGAGTTGCTAGATGGATTTTTGAACTATTTGAGTATGATTACGAACTTATTTATAAGCAAGGAAAACTTAACGCCAATGCTGACGCATTATCAAGAATAACTAATTAAAACGACAAATATAATAGAACTCAGATATTTATTAAAGATACAAAATCTCGAAACTTTTCGAAAATGGATGTAAACACTTATAATCAGTTAACGAAATACTTAATAAATTATTCTTTTCCACCAAACAGCACTAACGAACAACGGCGAAAACTACGACAACAAGCGAACCATTATATAGTTCAAGACAATATTTTATATAAGTGAAACAAAGAGGACGATCCTCTAAGGGTAATCACAAGAGAAAATTTAACTAAAATATTATACAACATGCATAACGTACCAAATGCCGGACATTTTGGTATAAAGGCTACCATAGATAAAACGAGACAACGATACTTTTGGCCTACGATAGACGAAGATATTCAAAATTACATAGAGACATGTGATATATGTCAAAGACAGGGCAAACCTAAACAAACTGAAGAATTACGACCTATTGGAGTAGGACAAGCTTTTGATCGATTAGGAATAGATATTGTAGGGCCCTTGAAGTCAACAACAATGGGAAAAAGATATATAGTAGTGGCTATGGATTATTTTACAAAATGGCCAGAGGCCAGAGCTATTGAAAAAGCAGATGCGAAAACTATCGCTTAGTTTCTGTACGATGAAATCATATGTAGATATAGTTGCCCAAGAGAAATATTATCTGATAGAGGAGCAGTATTTGTTAGTTAAATAGTAACTAACTTAATAGAGATAATGGGAACACACTGAAGACTTACATCTGCTTACCACCCTCAAAGTAATGGACTAACGGAATGGTATAATTAAACACTCTGTCAAACTTTAAATAAATGTGTAAAGGAAACAATGCAAGAATGGGATACACTGATAGCCTCGGCACTTTTCGCATACCGAACAACTAAAAATAGAACAACAAAATATGAGCCATTCTATTTACTATATGGACGAGCCCCTACGCTACCCATAGAACTTGATATTATTACTTGGCCGGTTGAAGAAATTGATGAAAAACAATTTAAAGAAATGATCCACAAAAGAACTGGAGAAGTTGCGGGAATATTCAAAGATAATCGAATTCAAGCATCTAAGAATATTAAAGATGTACAAAATGGCAAAAGATAACCCATGATAGGAAAATTCGAACGATGACATACAAGACAGGAGATATTGTGTTAGAGTACAGATCTGATTTACAGAATGTTCATGGCGATAAGTTTCGAGACAAATGGTCTGGTCCTTTTTTTATTCATAGAGTTCTTGGTAATGCCTCCTACATATTAAGAACCAATAGTGGAGAAGTTCTCAATAGTCAACCTGTACATGGCAATCGATTGAAATCGTATAAACAAAGGGTTATCATCCCACGTGAGATAACGAGTAAACAATAGACTTGTTTAAAAGAATTCGTAAGATTGCGAAAAGTCCTGAAAAATTTTGCCAAAAACTTTTTTTTTCACTATGAATAATATTCCAATTCCAGACAGTTTACGAAGGAGAGTTCACGAATTACAAAGAGAATTTCCACAAATTTTAGGAGAAGCCCAGGTTATCATAGACAATACTGGTGCAAATTTGGTAACAGAAAGTACTGTAATAGAAATTGATTTTTTTTTTTTTTTTTAACCAACGGAGTCTCGCTTCAATACGTTTATTAACAATTTGCAGAGCTGTTGCAATAACGAGCTCTTTAAAATAAACTTTTAGAACAAAAAAATTACATATAGAAGCTTGCTAAAACTAAAATAAATTCTAGTCTACCGCACGATTTATCGTTGCCAGTTGGTACTGGTANAAGGGTTATCATCCCACGTGAGATAACGAGTAAACAATAGACTTGTTTAAAAGAATTCGTAAGATTGCGAAAAGTCCTGAAAAATTTTGCCAAAAACTTTTTTTTTCACTATGAATAATATTCCAATTCCAGACAGTTTACGAAGGAGAGTTCACGAATTACAAAGAGAATTTCCACAAATTTTAGGAGAAGCCCAGGTTATCATAGACAATACTGGTGCATATTTGGTAACAGAAAGTACTGTAATAGAAATTGATTTTTTTTTTTTTTTTTAACCAACGGAGTCTCGCTTCAATACGTTTATTAACAATTTGCAGAGCTGTTGCAATAACGAGCTCTTTAAAATAAACTTTTAGAACAAAAAAATTACATATAGAAGCTTGCTAAAACTAAAATAAATTCTAGTCTACCGCACGATTTATCGTTGCCAGTTGGTACTGGTAACTGACTTGCCAAGACCCGTCCCTGTCCTCTCATGACCAGTCTGAACATCAGATTGCTGGGATCACGCCCGAATGGCACTCTCAGTTAAAATCAAAAAATTTTTTGGTCCTCCCCTTGACCGAATTGGAACACATATAAAGAAGGTCTACCTAGCTAAAATGAATATAAACTCAAAAATAAAGAAAACCATAACACTCATGAAATAAAACCTGTAAAAATGAAGAAAAATAAAAAAAAAAAAAAAAAATTTCTCAATTCTCCTATAGAAATCGTTGAGCTCATTCTCAAGATCGTATTCTCCTTCGTCGGCGAAAATCGAACGGGTCCAACGTCTGCTGTTTATTTTTAATGATACACTCATTGCAAACAGTGACCAGGCACGTACCCACAATTCTCCTTGCTTGCCGGTTTTAGTTAAGCTCATCACGTGATTATAATTCCCCCAAATAAAATAAAATAAAACCCAAAATAAAGAAAAATAAAATTTTCCAATTCTCCTATAAAGATATTGTTAAGCTCGTTCTCAAATTATGTTCTCCTTCGTTGGCGAAAATCGAACGGGTCTAACGTCTGCTGTTTATCTTTAATGATACACTCATCGCAGAAAGTGACCAGGCATGTATCCAAAATTCTCCTTGCTTGCTGATTTAATAGACGAGCTTATCTCTAGATTATCTGATCTACCTTTATTGAAAATTGACCCCGTGATGCTGTTTATTTCGTCTTGTGATTGATGAAAACGGATAATCGTGATGTTGTTTACTTCACCTCGTGATTGATGAAAAAGGATAATCATGATATGTTTTGTTACACCTGACTTTGTTTATCTGATCACATGATAAAATTCAGGGTCTAGCTAATTTTTGTATATTCCCCAAAAAATAATAAAATTCCCGTCAGCGAAAATAAAGGAAAGTGAACGGAATATATGGAAATATATTCATAAAATTTTTGTTAAACGCCATGTTATTGTTGTTATTCAGGCTTCCGACTGTTCGTTACTAAAACTCCCCTTCACCTATTTGGCTGCAAGAGCTAGGTTACCCAAGGACTAGTTCGTTTACGTCTTCTTGTCTGAAAAGTTCTGTTCCTATTTAAGAAGATTTCAACTTAAATATTTAATAGTATTTCAGGTTTTGTCTACCCAGTCTCATCCGGCAGAACCTCTTGCCTCAAACTAGATAGTATTAAATATCTAAGCCTTAGTCTTCTTAGGAGTTTACACCTGCGTAGTTGTTTTTTTATTCCTCAAAAATTTTGGTTTTACTGATCAACGGAAAGAGTCGACCCCACTGTAATAGAAATTGATCAACCCATGAATAATGAAATTACTACGCAATATGACGATATGTTAACAATGTATGCAGTAGATATTTTTACAGCTCTAGAAGAACAGGATCGAGTTATCGATTATGACTTAGACGAACTTCTACAAATAGTTACAGATATGCATGAAACAAATGGTCAAAGAATGAACGCATATAGGTATAGGGAACTTGGTAATTATCTATAAGATGCTCAATTAGGAAGTACTGTAACAGTACTAAAAAGAGAATTACATGAATGATTCCACCAAAACGGAGCGCGAATCTACCAAATAGCGACACGAATACGATCATTATTTCAAGTAATAGAAACGCCGTACACCAGAAACTTTCGAAATGTTATGCCAGATTGGATCTATAAACTGCCAAAATCAGAGTTCGAAAGATTTTTGCAGCTCTGTAAAATGATGAGTACACAATTGATGGAAGATCTTTTGGAAATAGGTGTAGGGTCACAGGTATACTTGCACGCAAAATTATTTTGGGGCCCCGAAATTGCAATTTCGGAGAAAAAAGTCGAAATAGTTTTTCATAGAAGACGAAATTATTTTACTTAAAACCCGAAATTTTTTAACCACCCAGATTTATTCTTTGATTGAAGATACACATAACTGGGTACTTTTTTTACTTCTATATATAGAATGGATTCTGCATAAATTTCAAAAAGTCGAAATACCTCAAAAATCCAAAATCAATTTTGGGAACATGTATAGTCGCAGGAGCTCCCCTTTGAAGGAGGAAATGTTTGTGGCAAAGTAAATTGGTAATCAGATGTAATGTCACGGGGATAACATTTTGTAACACTAAATGAACTTTCAGGTGATTGTTATTCTTGTACGAGAATGAAGGATAAAAAAATGCTGTTCAAGGATNAAAGAATGAACGCATATAGGTATAGGGAACTTGGTAATTATCTATAAGATGCTCAATTAGGAAGTACTGTAACAGTACTAAAAAGAGAATTACATGAATGATTCCACCAAAACGGAGCGCGAATCTACCAAATAGCGACACGAATACGATCATTATTTCAAGTAATAGAAACGCCGTACACCAGAAACTTTCGAAATGTTATGCCAGATTGGATCTATAAACTGCCAAAATCAGAGTTCGAAAGATTTTTGCAGCTCTGTAAAATGATGAGTACACAATTGATGGAAGATCTTTTGGAAATAGGTGTAGGGTCACAGGTATACTTGCACGCAAAATTATTTTGGGGCCCCGAAATTGCAATTTCGGAGAAAAAAGTCGAAATAGTTTTTCATAGAAGACGAAATTATTTTACTTAAAACCCGAAATTTTTTAACCACCCAGATTTATTCTTTGATTGAAGATACACATAACTGGGTACTTTTTTTACTTCTATATATAGAATGGATTCTGCATAAATTTCAAAAAGTCGAAATACCTCAAAAATCCAAAATCAATTTTGGGAACATGTATAGTCGCAGGAGCTCCCCTTTGAAGGAGGAAATGTTTGTGGCAAAGTAAATTGGTAATCAGATGTAATGTCACGGGGATAACATTTTGTAACACTAAATGAACTTTCAGGTGATTGTTATTCTTGTACGAGAATGAAGGATAAAAAAATGCTGTTCAAGGATAAGGATGAAGGATATCATGCGAGGATGAAGGATGACGCACAAAGGATAAAGTATGAAGTACAAAGATGAAGTGTAAACAAAAGAGAAAGTATAAATACGACTATTGTCACGAGTAAGTTTCAGCAGTAAGTCAGTTTAGTTAGTAAATAAATAAACAATTAACTAATTAGAAATAATTCAAAATAATTCAAAATACTTTAATAAATATTATATAGAAAAGTAAACTTCATTCAGAAACCGGAAAGATACGTCACGCTGTAATATTTCTGTTGTTAAATGATACTTTGCTTTTAAAACTTTATATTTTATATTTTAATAAACTTATACTTTGTGTCGTAAAATTACGAAATATTATTAAATATTGTTTAATACTGCGTTACTACTTTTACTCCACCTTACTCACTGTGCCTTCATGATTAATTGATTATTATTTGATTATTATTATTATTTATTATATATTTATTATCTGTTTCGAGATAGGCAAGTTTAGATCGATTGATTGCTTGACCTACTGGCAGATAGAGCGTATTATTATTTGTTTGTGTGATGTAAACTGAAAGACTGATTTGAGAAATTGTTCAAAATACTTTGCACTCCTGTGACAATATAACAATGATTAGTATTTATTTCTGGATTGTTTTTATTGTTTTTTTGAATCAAATTTTATTGTCCGAAGCATAGTGAAGGACTCTTAGTTTTTACAACAGAGCTGCAATGTCCGGAAAAGATATCCAATCAAACTTAATAATCAGGTTCCACAACATATCATTTAAGCCAATAAAATTCATGTAAATTCTGATCTCACATGATACTTTAATTCGTAACTTAGACACAACACCAAATTTTTTTAAAGTGATTACCACGTGATACATACAAGGTTAAGAGCGTAGACCCCAGGTATACCTGCCGCCCAAATTCAAAATCCAAATGCTGAAATCCCAAATGCCGAAATTCCAAATCCCAAATCCCAAATTATAATTAGTATTTTTTGCCGAAATCCCAAATCCCAAATCCCAAATACTAGTAATTTGTGCATTTTGGCATCCCAAATCCCAAATTATTTGGGATTTGGGCAACACGTATAACCCCAGGCTAAAATAAATTTATCCTTTCAAAGATAGTAAAAATTCTGACATGATAATTTTGCTTATAAATTTTAAAGTCACACAATTTAATTAATGTAATAAATAATAAATAAAAATAAACAATTTTAATAAATAAAAAANTAGTTTTTACAACAGAGCTGCAATGTCCGGAAAAGATATCCAATCAAACTTAATAATCAGGTTCCACAACATATCATTTAAGCCAATAAAATTCATGTAAATTCTGATCTCACATGATACTTTAATTCGTAACTTAGACACAACACCAAATTTTTTTAAAGTGATTACCACGTGATACATACAAGGTTAAGAGCGTAGACCCCAGGTATACCTGCCGCCCAAATTCAAAATCCAAATGCTGAAATCCCAAATGCCGAAATTCCAAATCCCAAATCCCAAATTATAATTAGTATTTTTTGCCGAAATCCCAAATCCCAAATCCCAAATACTAGTAATTTGTGCATTTTGGCATCCCAAATCCCAAATTATTTGGGATTTGGGCAACACGTATAACCCCAGGCTAAAATAAATTTATCCTTTCAAAGATAGTAAAAATTCTGACATGATAATTTTGCTTATAAATTTTAAAGTCACACAATTTAATTAATGTAATAAATAATAAATAAAAATAAACAATTTTAATAAATAAAAAACTTGCTTCTAACATTCATCAGGCTCTGATTACCTAGTATTTTCGGGCATTTTTAGTAGCATTTAGGTAGAGTTTAATTTTTCATCAAAATGTATCAAATATGGTCCTAATTAAAGTTATAGCTTTTATTATTAGCTACAAATTCATATAAGATAGTTAGCATTTATAATTGATGTTTATTGAGATTAATAGATATTAAAGATAGGGTTTTGAAATTTGAATTTTGGTTAATTTTGCTTGAGTCAAAATTCCTGTACAAGTATGAATTCAATTTTAATTAATAAGCTATTATATAATAGCCCTAATCCAAGAGTGTTAAATAAAAAAAATTTCCCTTTTATATATTAGATCTCAAGCTATTATTGAATAAAGATTTATCTTGTGAGTAATGATTTATCATGTGGTTGGCTAGTAGGTGTACAACCCCAAATACAATAATATTGAGGGTGCACAAATTCCACATGGGATGTGCATGGGATTTCGAAGTGTTGCAGATGTCATGGGAGATGACAGTTAGATGACAGTGTTACCAGGATGAGTGTGCTACTATCTAGATGACAGATTATTCATCTTTGTGCAAAGTATTTCATCCTTGTACAATATCCTTCATCCTTGTGTGTCATCTTTAAAAATAGGAAGGATGTGTTTAAACGTGACAACAAAGGGATGAAGGGAAACAAGTTTGAAAATGTATAAAATAACTGGTAATTTAGGATGAGAAAAGGGATCAATTTATATTTGCGATTTTTATACATTTCAAATAATTATGAAAATCTTTCACCTAATTTGTAATAATATAATAATAATCTTTTGGTACATATTTTCATAATAAAATTTAATAATAAAGATAGAAACATATTGTAATGATTTAGCAGCAGAGATAAGACATGCCAAAGCAGTGATATATTTTTGTTGTTATATTTTTGCAATAAGTTTAATAATTTTGGCATACTCTGTAATAATTTGATACATCTTTAAATATTTTTATTTCGTGATAATGGTAATATTGGTGAGAAATGGTTACACAGGTCGAAATAATATATATCAGGTATATATCAGGTACCAAATAGGGGGTATGCACGTCCTGATAAGTATCAGATAGATACCGGATAAGTACCCGATAGGTACCAGATAGGTACCAGATAGGTGCCAGATACACTAGTCGAATGGAAAAAAATAGGACAGTTTTATCATGAATAGGATTCCGATTGATGGCTAAATTTGCTAAAATTTATTAAGTATAGGCAGTCAATTTTTTCTGATTTATAAATAAGAATTTCCGATTCATGAATTTTCACAAATAGGATATCCAATTTATGCATATTTGCGCCATCAATAGGATTCCGATTTTTGTTCATTTGACCAGTGATAGGTACCCGATATATAAAATATATGATATTGGGTATCTGATATATATAAAATATCATATCGAGTACCTAATATCACATAACAAGATTTTGATCAATTCTATGCAAATGTTTTTTATATTAATTCTATGTAAAGTTTTTATGAGATATCAAAAATTCGGCAAAAAATATGCAAATAAAATTATAATTAAAGTAATTAATTTAGATAATTATTTTGCAACATTACGCGATATAGTGTTATGTGTATTTTAACCGTTAATGTTATTTGATATAATATTTATTATTTATTTTATAACAATATAAAAAAATAAAATCGGCAATAATTTACAATCGTTTTTACATACAAAACTTTTTATTTTAATAAGTAAATGTTGAAAACGTGATTAATAATCAAAAATGCTGAGAATGTAAACTATTGATACAAAAAATTTCAGACCAAGAACTTTAAAATTGACGGAATAATAGATGCTTAAACTCAAACGTTTTAAAATATCAAACGTTTGAGTTTAAGCGTCTATTATTCCGTCAATTTTAAAGTTCTTGATCTGAAATTTTTTGTATCGATAGTTTACATTCTCAGCATTTTTGGTTATTAATCACGTTTTAAACATTTACTTATTAAAATAAAAAGTTTTGTATGTAGCAACGATTGTGAATTATTTCCGATTTTATTTTTTTATATTGTTATAAAATAAATAATAAATATTATATCAAATAATATTAATAGTTAAAATACACGTAACACTATATCGCGTAACATTGCAAAATGATTATCTAAATCGACTTTGATAAATCACACCAGTGGTGTTCAACACCAGTTGATTTTTAACCAATAAAAATGGAGTACATGATTCATAATGTAGTAATTTTTAACAAATAAAAATATGTAATTTATAATGCGTGCACATGATTTGTAACAAGAAATTTTTGTAATTTTTATTAATAAAACGTGTGTTACATGATATACTTTTAATCATATACTATAATTACGCCATGCATCGTTATATACTATACTTCACATAATTTATATCATAAACGTTGATATATTGCATCTTCGCTTACTATAAATCTTCGTTCTTGTTAGTTTCCTCTNTCTGAAAATTTTTGTATCGATAGTTTACATTCTCAGCATTTTTGGTTATTAATCACGTTTTCAACATTTACTTATTAAAATAAAAAGTTTTGTATGTAGCAACGATTGTGAATTATTTCCGATTTTATTTTTTTATATTGTTATAAAATAAATAATAAATATTATATCAAATAATATTAATAGTTAAAATACACGTAACACTATATCGCGTAACATTGCAAAATGATTATCTAAATCGACTTTGATAAATCACACCAGTGGTGTTCAACACCAGTTGATTTTTAACCAATAAAAATGGAGTACATGATTCATAATGTAGTAATTTTTAACAAATAAAAATATGTAATTTATAATGCGTGCACATGATTTGTAACAAGAAATTTTTGTAATTTTTATTAATAAAACGTGTGTTACATGATATACTTTTAATCATATACTATAATTACGCCATGCATCGTTATATACTATACTTCACATAATTTATATCATAAACGTTGATATATTGCATCTTCGCTTACTATAAATCTTCGTTCTTGTTAGTTTCCTCTTCTTACAAAACTTCAATTCATTTTTAGATTTTTCCTAACTTAATTTTTAAATCATTCTGGCTGAAACTCGCACTTTACAAATATTTTCTTTTCTCTTCGCTCTTGTATACTAATTCTTCACTGAACATGTTCGTGCATTACGCCCTTTCTCACTGCATATACCACAAGCTCTCCTACTAGTTTCACCATTTATCAATACATTATCATTCAATCTAACAATATCTTGTAATGGTTTCCAGTGCTTTTTATGTGATGGTTCCTCGTGATCCTCATTGTTGGCGTTCTCTTGGTTGCTTCGATCAGGTTCGGATGCCTCTCGTTTTTTTCCCTTGCGATCCGTTTTCACGTGTTCAGAATCTTTGGGCTTTCGTCTTTTCTTTTTGATGTCAATCGGATTGTTGATAGTAGAAGCGAATTCAACAATACTATCACCATTCTTTACTTGATTTATAATTTCGGCCTCCATTTCCTTGGCCAACTTTAAATGTAATTCATATATTTCTTTCAATCTACCTGTCATAATAGCAAGATTCAACGTTTTTTTCATGATCCCAAATCCCATTCCATATTGTTGTTTTTGGGACATCTCCTGGCGAACCTCTTTGGTAAAGACATAGTTGCTCCGGATTTTCTCCAAATGTGAAAAGTTTATTTCGGCAACAAACTCCATTGCACCAAATTCCTAATTCGAAACTACCGAAATTATTGGTTCACAGTTGTAATCTGAATCTGCTTCCATTATCGACGAATCCGTATACCAGCGTTGTGGTAAAAGTTCAATGTGGAATTTAGAGATCTGTGAGACAAGCATCGTTGCAAAAAAATGTCAGCACACAAGGCCGCGGTTAATTAGTGTTAAGCATGTGCACAGGTGTGCATAGTTGTCATAAAACACCACAAAATAGTTGCTTTTTTTATCAATGGATGAAACGTGCCAAAGTTCGTTAATTCGTGTTGGATCCAGATCCGAAATCAGCTGATCACGCAGGCATCAAACATATCTTCTGAAAACATACCCTTTGATGAATCCGAAGTAGCCTGCGAAAAAGGAAAAAAGTTAAAAAAAAACCGAATACAATGATCATAAAACACATGCAAATTAAGAAACTTATACCTGCTTTCCAAGTTCTTTATTTATATTAGTCATCCGACACTGATAGTGCATGCTGTGATTCATTTCGTGGCGTTGGAGTTTAAGTATTGCTGATGTAAGATAACGCTGACAACAAATATCGATTTTTTTAAAATAATGGTCGTGATAATCTTCATCTCGGCTTGCAGGAAGCTTGCTGATGACTTCATTCACATTAAGAAACTGACTTTCCCTTAATAATATCCTTTCGATTACAGATTCGAGTTCCATTAAAGATGTAGTTCCGTTCACATGATTCTTAATAATGCCGTTATACGACTCAACACGTTGCGTGCTTTGTATTCCTGCATTGAATGCATGATGTAAAGCACAGCACCCAAGCCTCCTGACATTTATAAAGCTGACGCTGGAGATAACTGGTGGCATCAGGATATTCATTTAATAATGCTGCCCATCTCTCTTCAAAAATTGATTCTACGCGGCTATTGCGTGCACAACAAAATGCCGCAAAAAATTTATTTCATTTTTCACCACGATATTTGCCCAAGAAATGCTTCTCCAAATTCTTTCGAATATGGAATAAGCAAAAATGATGCTTGGTTCCTGGCCAGGAGCTATTTATCGCGGCGATCATCGCGGGGTCTGCATCCGTGTAGAGCAAACGTGGCATTAACTCACCTGTTGCCTTAAGAAGGCTTTGGAATAACCATTCAAAGCTATCTTTCGTTTCATCCGAAAGAACGGCCGTTGCTGCGAGACGAGAACGATTGTGATTGTCTACTAAAATAATAACGGCTAAAATCATCGAATGTCAGTTTGTTTTGGCAGTTGTGTCGAGAAGTACGATGTCGTGAAAACGAGCCCATAATTCTTGTTGACTCGGGCGCATCTAGCAGAGTTTAATAAGATGATTATCTTGACCTTCGAACTGAGCATCAACATGAAAACTTGGATTTTCCTGCTGTTGCTTCATGAGATCAAGATACATGGAACCAGCATCACTTTTGACATGGCCTCGTTCGCGGCGAATAGAATTAATTAGATTATAAACGTTACGGTCATGAATATACCTTTCTGGATATTTATGCTGCAAAACTTTAATAATTGCACCAGAGCGTACACCACATGCTACAAGTAGTCGCACATCATTTTGCATTTCTGGAGTAAGTCTTCGATAACAGGGCGCGAGAGAAGAAATATTTTCAACAAGTTCGTGATTATGCTGATTTTCAACCTTCGTGATGTAAACTAGATTATCACTCTTCTGGCAATAAACGTTAACACGAAACTTGCAGTCATCACTATTATGTCCCGTGTTGCGGTTTTCTTTGTGTGCCTCTTTTTTTGGTATATATTTCCGTCCTCTTGTGCACGCATAAATTATACGTGTTGTCCAAATCCCAAATAATTTGGGATTTGGGACGCCAAAATGCACAAATTACTAGTATTTGGGATTTGGGATTTGGGATTTCGGCAAAAAATACTAATTATAATTTGGGATTTGGGATTTGGGATTTCGGCAAAAAATACTAATTATAATTTGGGATTTGGGATTTGGAATTTCGGCATTTGGGATTTCGGCATTTGGATTTTGAATTTGGGTGGCAGGTATAGCATAAATGCGTCGTCGCGGTATTCCGTCATTTTTATCTTTTTCGCTGTGGGTAATTGTGAAGGCAAAGCCTTGCTCCAACCCGTGATTTTTAAGCCAACTTAAAGCGAAAAAAAACAAGCGAAAAAAAAAAAAAATTGGCTCTTTTTTCAACAACCTATTGTATCCGAATATTATGTACTTATCAATATTTGTCCAATTATCGAAAGACATCTCTGGTACCACTGGGTAAAGTGGACCATCCCCATCGTCAAAAGGCTCGCTGTCTGTATTTTCAGTTAGATGAATACTCTCAAGGTCAAACGGTTCTATTGGTATTTCATGCGTTTCTAACGGCACTTCAATAGAGTCATCCTGATTTCCTTCATAATAATATTCCTGAAGACCGGGAACCGGAGAGGAAGAAGAAGTTGAAGAAGAAGAGATAGCGTGGGAATGTGAGGAAGAGATGGCGTGAGAATGTGAAGAAAGAGCTGTTGTGTTATACATGGCGCAATTCAAGTGCGACGCGTTGATCATTTCACTGTGTATTTACTTTTTAAACAAAATAAAAAGCACGTAGTTGCAATTATACATGTTCCCAAAATTGATTTTGGATTTTTGAGATATTTCGACTTTTTGAGATTTATACAGAATCTATTCTATATATGGAAGTAAAAAAAGTATCCAGTTATGTGTATCTTCAATCAAAGAATAAATTTGGGTGGTCAAAAAATTTCGGGTTTTAAGTAAAATAATTTCGTCTTCTATGAAAAACTATTTCGACTTTTTTCCCCGAAATTACAATTTCGGGACCCCAAAATAATTTAGCGTGCAAGTATAGTTGCAATGATAATTGATCCAATCACGTCAGACTTTGCGTAACTGTGTCACAGATCTATTTCACATGATATGGTGCATAACACCACCGGCAGTATTGTCATGGGACATCTTGTGACATTTTGGAACAAAAATAATTTTTTAAATTATAAAAAATTCCATTATAAAACTTAGTTTAAGTCATTAATTAAAGTTATTTAGAATTGATTTTTACATATATTTATAAAGTTTTAATATATCTTTATAAGCCCAATAAGGGTAGGGACAGTGGGACATGGGACATTGGGACAGTAAAAAAACCTAGGGACATACAAAATGTACAATACTGACCACCGGTGTGTTATAAAATTTTCGATCTAAATTAATTACTTTAATTATAAGTCATAATTTTATTTGCATATTTTTTGCTGAATTTTTGATATTTTATAAAAACTTTACATAGAATTAATATAAAAAACATTTGCATAGAATTGATCAAAATCTTGTTATATGATATCAGGTACTCGATATGACATTTTATATATATCAGGTGTCCAATATCATATATTTTATATATTGGGTACCTATCTGGTACCTATCGAATACCTATCTAATCCTATCGGGTACCTATCTGGTACTTATCGGGTACCTATCTGATACTTATCGGGTACCTATCTGGTACCTATCTGGTACTCGATAAGTACCTGAACTTCGGGACGTGCACACTATACATGTCGTCAAAACTATTGAATTGAGTCAGACGCAATTAAAATTGAGAAAAATTGGAGTTGAGTCAAGGCAAATTTTGATTTTTACTAGTGATTGACGCAATTAATTGAGTCAGACGCAATTAAAAATTGAAATTTTAAGAGTTGAGTCAAAGTCAAATTAGTTTTGACGACATGTATAGTGCATACCCCCTATCTGGTATCCAATATATACCTGATATATATTATTTTAACCTGTGTTTCGAATTTAGTATTATAAATATACAATTGAAAAAATCTTGGTATTCTATCAACTGGAAGAAGTGATCTTATGGAATGATAAATTCCTCCTTGTATTCGGAATGTATAAATTTCATCTTTACCTATTTTACAAATTAATCGAAATGTAGATAGTTATATAATATACAGTTTAATATAATTTTTTTAAAAGTTTCTTACCATTTGCGAGGTTTTTATCTAACTTAACACCCATAGAAGTAAATGCAAAAATACTATTATAAGTTCTAATATTATTACGAAAATCTTTTCCAATATTATTGTTTCTAGTAAGTAAGTTTTTTAAAACTGTAGTGTCACTTGCTGAAGTCAACTTGTTATTAGCAAATAAAATCAACATCGTATATAGAAAAATTTTGATATTACTCCAATACTTACTTGATTTTTTCAAATCTACAACATGCTCCTTGCGTTTCAGTAGAAAAAAGTCTGGCATTACAGTAAGAACATCATCAAAAAATTTTAATAGGCGTAAATTTACGGAAATTTAACATGGCGTAAATTTCTGTCATATTACGGGACCTACGGAAATTTTCGAAAATATGACGGAATACTGACGTTAATATAAATTTCCGAAAATTTATCGTGTAATAAAATTTCGAAAATTTTCGGTATAATAAATTTCCGTAATTTAGATATTTCAAAATATTTTCGAAGCTTTTCGAAATAATCTGCTTGTTTTCGTTTCATTTCATTTTATTTTTTCAAAATTTTATAATTCACGATAAACGTTTATTTTTATTTATTATTATTTATTATTATTATTTATTATAAAAAAACAAAAAAATTTATATACAAATAAAGAAAAAAATTATTCTTCATTATTATCATTATTGCTACTTTTGTTATTTGATTCATTTTCACTTTCATTACTTTCATTTTCACTTTCATTCTCATTTTCACTTTCGAATATTTCCTCATAATTTCTTTTTCTGGCTTTTTCTTCCGCACGTTTTCGGATTTCGCTTAATGGGGGAAATTCTATTTCACGATCATTACTTACATCTGACGCAGGTGATGGTGGAGGAGAATTTTCAGGTTCGGATTTGGATTTGGATTCAGATTCGATCTCGAATGTTTCTTTATTTTTTATTTTTTCTTATTTTTATTAAGTTTTTAGTAAATTTTCGGAATATTTTCACAAGTGAAGTTATAAAACTTACAATATTAATCGATAAAGGATATTTTATTGTATCCTCCGAAATTTTTATATTTCCATTTGTTGGGTCTAATATTGTTTGGACGATTGATATTGCCCAAGCAACATGTTGTTCAGGTGGTTTCGAAGTTGGGGACCATACTTTTTTTAGGATTGCCTCCATATTAGTCGAATTCCCGGGGAAATCTGATTTATCAAAAATTTTTTTATAACAACTTTTGGTACTGGGGAGTTGCTTCCAATTTAGAATTTCTTGAGATTTTGCGTTAGATTTTATTGGGCGGAGTTGGTTCCAAAAACATCGTACATGGCAGTCCTTATTTTACCACACAATATACCTCGTTGACTATGTATCTTATTACTTAACTATATTTAATTATTAAAAAATGAAATAAATTTCGGAATATTTCGGAATATTTCAAATATTTCAAATTTCATACCTTTGATTGGATTTTTAATTCATAATATACATTCCATTTCCGACCAAACGAATTATAAACGTCTTCATGAAATTGTTGAATATAAGCTTCACAGCTTTCTTTATATTCTTGAGGACTGGGATACAAATTTAATTTTAATATCACTTCGGCCGCGCTTACAATTATATCCTATTTTATAAAATTTTATTAATAATTATAAAACTTCAAATTTCATTAAACTATTAATAAAGTAATAATTTATCTCCATAAATTCTTTATCGTTCGTTAGCAAGCATATTTCATTTTTGATTTTTTTAATATCTGCTTCCATACCACTTTGACCTTTTTTCATATCTGCAAAATCTGTTTCGAGTTTATTTAGTTTTTCGTAAATTTTTAGAATTATTGCCCTATTATCTGTATTTTTAAATAACATGTTAAATTAAACCATATACATTCTTAAACACTTTTGTTATAGTTTTATTACCATCGTTACTTTCTGATATATCGTTGTTTCTTGCAACTCGTCGAGAAGAACTTACGGAAGGTCGAGAAGATATTACGGAAGGTCGCGAAGAACTTGCGGAAGGTCGCGAAGTTTTTTTGTGGGTACCTAAAATAAGAGTACTGAAACTCATTGAGAAAATATGTATTTCAAATTGAAAAAATATGTAAAGAAAATATGTATTTCAAATTGAAAAAATATGTAAAGAAAATATATATTTCAAATTGAAAAAATATGTAAAGAAA
>PQFF01000331.1:888364-903529 GCA_003547095.1 Diversispora epigaea | reverse complement strand
TAAGCGAAAGTTTTAGACAGCTCCAGGAAAACTTCTTTGTTTCCACCGTTCGTTCGTACTAGACTACTTTTCCCAGGGGAGAGGTAGTGGCAACTAACTCGTTCTTTCGCTACTTTATATACTCCCGTATTAACACGAAAAAAAAAAAAAAATAAAATAAAATATATTTTTCCCGCGTGCCCTCAAGAAAAAGAGAAGAGACGTCGTTTACGTTTTCCACCAAAGAAACCAGAACCAGACATCAGCAACAGAACGTCACAGACTTATTCTTCAATCCAGGCCCTCGAACTAGTTTTATCAGGTCGACCTGCTACCCTCCGACTAGATATTAGAGAAAAATAAGTTTGCTTAAGTTTGTTTACTGCGCCCAAGAATAACTGACGCGGAGAGAGAGTATCACATTTTTTTTTTGGGTCGAAAGTTCATGGACAAAATGAACATATCACAATTATCTTATTCTAAACATTGTATACTCGTGCATAATAATCGAGAGTATTTCATTAATTATCGTCCAATTAAAAATTGTATTGAAATTCTTTTGTCAAATTCCAAAATACTTCAACATTTTATATTTAAATATAAAAATAAAAAAGTAAATATATATTAAATTCCGTCTTATTTTAAATATTTATAGAGTTTTATTAATTTTCTTATTTATATCAGCATCAAGGGGAAAAATCATATGCAGAACAAAATTCTGGAAATTGGTGGAAATATACAGAAGCCTCAATTCCATCTTCGGCATGTATTTTGTCTCTTATTCTTTATTCAGATGCAACTACAACAGACACATTAGGAAAAAGTTCATTACATCCTATTTACATATCTCTTGGAAATATTTCTACATGGAGAAGAAATAAGGAAGATGCTAAACAATTATTAGGATATTTTCCGATTTTATTTGCTAAAAATAAGAAAGAAAAGACATCTCCTGAATTTAAAAAATTAGTTTGTGAAACTTTTCATAAATCTTTAAAATTCTTATTAGATCCTCTATTTGAAAATGAAAATGGAATCGATTACAAAATTAATAACAGAATTATCTGGTTTTTTCCGAAAATATCTACTATAATTGGCGATTGGCCGGAAGCATGCACATATTCATTAACTTATAAATCCGCCAGTTCAAATTTTCCTTGCCATTTTTGTTTAGTTCAAAAGAATGATTTGATAGATACAATGAAAGATCAAATAATACTTCGTAACCATGAAAATATGATGGAACATTTTAGCAATAATACTGGTCATTCGGTAAGTTTAGAACCGGTTGAAAATTACTTTTGGAATATTCCGTA
This sequence comes from Diversispora epigaea, assembly GCA_003547095.1. Classification (NCBI taxonomy): domain Eukaryota; kingdom Fungi; phylum Glomeromycota; class Glomeromycetes; order Diversisporales; family Diversisporaceae; genus Diversispora; species Diversispora epigaea. The sequence goes on along the minus strand of PQFF01000331.1, from coordinate 902,234 downwards.
AGTATTTGTATTTTTATTTATATTTTTATTTATATATTTTATGGATATATGCTAACTTTATATATTTAAATCTAGAAATCTAAATATTTATGCAGCCACTGTACCTGATAGAATGCATCACTTGGATCTAGGTCTATATCACTATCAAATAGAATTCACTAAAGGAATACTTGGAAGATTATCAATAGATAAAATGAATGAGAGAATTGAAGCTATTCCAAGGTATTCAGGTTTAAAAATATTTTCAAAAGGGTTACAATCAATAGCCCGATTAACTGCAAGTGAGCATAGAGATTTAATGAAGGTGATGGTATTTGTGGTTGATGGTTTATTAAGTAATGATCTTTCGGAAGTCTATGTAAAATGGAACGAAATGTATATATTGAGTAGATTAGAGATATTTAAAGAAAGTGATCTAAAAAAATTTCAGGTAATATTAATATATCATATTAAAATATTTAGCAATAATACTAACTTATTTTAATAATCATACAGAAGACGATTAACGATTGGGCCGATCTGTTTGTCATTTTATTTCGAAAAAAATCGGATTCAAAAATGAAATTTCCAAAGTTTCACTCATGGATTTTCCACATCGTTGATACAATTCGGGAATACGGAGCAATTAATGGATATACTACTGAAACATATGAAAGTTTGCACAAGTCCTACGTAAAAACTCCATATCATCTCAGTAATAAGAAAGGCATAGAAGAGCAAATAATGAAAACTGTAAATGTACTTTAAAATATTATAATTATTTTTGTTATTACATAATATATCGAAATACTAATTATTTGTTTTAGATTTGGCGTAAAGCAATAATTAAGCGAAGAGTTACAGAAGAATTACACAAAACTCCAACCGCTTTAATCTACACTTCAAAATTATTTGAATTTAAACTTTTGGAAGCTTTCATATTTTTCGAACAACAAAAAAAGAATCCAGATTTAACTGAAAATATGATAAAAGGTTTTACCAAATTTCTTGAGTGTTTGGACTCATTTTTCGATATGTTAGATATTATTTCAGCCGAAGACTGTCGAATAAAGATATTTGGTTCCGTTACATTAAAAAATATAAATATTTTACGTGCAACAAACAAATTCCAAAATTGACCATGGTTTAGTAATATAGCTATTGCTATGGATGATGCAGAACTTTTCGAATATCAGTCTGACAATTGAACTTGTTATGCACAGGTATATGCTAATTACAATATAACTTTAAATTATTGTAAAAGTTGATTTAACATGATTTTTTATTTATTTAAACATTATTGATAACGGAAGTAATACTACCAAATAAATCACCATTTCATCTCGCACTTGTGCAATGGTACGATTTTAAATCTAAAAAAACTCCGTTCGTTTATGACTGTCCTTTATTAAAATTAGTAGAAATATACAATTTTATAGAGATAGAAGCAATCGAAGAAATAGTTCATATAGTTCCACGCTTTAATACAAAAGATGAATATTTTATAAATAAATTTATATTTTAATTGTATTGTATTATATTTTATAATTGTATTATATTATATAATTGTATTATATTATATAATTGTATTATATAGTTATTATATTATATATTGTATTGTATTATATAGTTATAAATTATTGAATATTTCGCTTTTCTGTTTATTTAAATATAAAAAATAAAAAAGAAATTATTGCATTAATTACTATATATTTTGTATTTGGGGAGAGAGCTTTTATATATAATTTCAAATAATATTATTAAATTTTTCAATATGCAAGAGTATAATTAAAGGTATGTACAATACTATTAAATTATAATATGTTTCGAAAATGCATAACAAATTTCAAAATAAATTGTATTGTAATTAGAACAAATAATAATCAATCAAGAAAAAAAACTTTTTAATATGCGAAAATTGCAGAAATATAATTAAAGGTATGTATAATATGTTAAATTATGATATGCGCAGATTTCAAAAATCAAAAGAAAAAAAACGAAATGTGATGACCGATTTTGCTAATTAAAGATATATGTTAATAGATAATACGAATAATTCATGTAATGACAATTTCAAAAGAATGAAGGACAATGATTTTTAATCACGACATATTTCGTTTAAGGAAGAAATGTAATGACAATACTTAATTTAATCATGAAATAAGGATTTTCAAAGATTAGTGTAATTTTAATCATAATACAAATATAAATAAAAAATATATAAAAAATATCAAAATTCCTCCAGCTTTATTTCAAAAATCAAAAAATATTTCAAATATTACAAATAATAAAATATTTAATAATTCTTTAAACATGTCAACAAGACTAAGTTATCACCAAAAAAACAAAATAAAAATTGAACAGCAATCGCCGGAATTTTTTCTGGTCATTCGAGATTTGTTAAATCGAAAAAAAGCGAAGTATCTACTTCAGCAACAGCAGAATCAACAAGACCAGCATCAAGAACAACATCAAGACNCGCTTTTCTGTTTATTTAAATATAAAAAATAAAAAAGAAATTATTGCATTAATTACTATATATTTTGTATTTGGGGAGAGAGCTTTTATATATAATTTCAAATAATATTATTAAATTTTTCAATATGCAAGAGTATAATTAAAGGTATGTACAATACTATTAAATTATAATATGTTTCGAAAATGCATAACAAATTTCAAAATAAATTGTATTGTAATTAGAACAAATAATAATCAATCAAGAAAAAAAACTTTTTAATATGCGAAAATTGCAGAAATATAATTAAAGGTATGTATAATATGTTAAATTATGATATGCGCAGATTTCAAAAATCGATTTTGCTAATTAAAGATATATGTTAATAGATAATACGACTAATTCATGTAATAACAGTTTTAAAAGAATGAGGGACAATGATTTTTTTAATCACAACATATTTCGTTTAAGGAAGAAATGTAATGACAATACCTAATTTAATCGTGAATTAAGGATTTTCGAAGATTAGTGTAATTTTAATAATAATACAATAGCAAAAATATAATTAAAGGTATGCATAATACTATTAAATTATATGTTTCGAAAATGCGTAACAAATTTCAAAATAAATTGTATTGTAATTAGAACAAATAATCAATCAAGAAAAAAAAACTTTTTAATATGCGAAAATTGATTAAAGGTATGTATAATATGTATAATACTATTAAATTATGATATGCGCAGATTTCAAAAATCAAAAGAAAAAAAACGAAATGTGATGACCGATTTTGCTAATTAAAGANAGCATCAAGAACAACATCAAGACAAGCATCAAGAACAACATCAAGACAAGCATCACTACAACCACGACAAGAATCACCACAACCACAACCATCATCACCACATGTAATAATAAGTCGTTACCCATCGCCATCGCCATCACAAACTACTTCAAGAAAACGAAGAAAGACAAAAACGGGAGTTACTGAAATTAGTGATGATGGTAAATTTTTGAATTTCTTCGAAATCCTTCGAAATATTTAAAATATACAAACTAATATATTTACATTTAGATGACGATGCTCCACTTACCTGAAAGGAAGCAAAAATCTTTTTCAACCAATTAAAAAAAGAAATCTCTGATGTTCGAAAACTTCTGGAAATGAGTGGTGTCGGAGACTACACAACTGAAGAATCATTTATTAAAGTAAGTATTATATGTGAGATTTTCTTAAAATGAATTATATTTTTTACTTATTTGGTATTCTTTATAATAGGAATTTGTAGGGGAAATCGCCTCTTATTCTATTAATAAATATATATATCCAAATAAAAAAGAATTAAAAAAATCTGCTGGTGCCATTTCCGCAAAAAGTTATCTGGAGTATTTCGAACATTGGGAAGATGATCGGTGGAGTTATTACTATAGTAAATACATTCACAGCAGAGTAAGTATTAAATTATATAAATTATATAAATTATAGTATAATAAATAATTTTTAATAAAATTTTAAAAATTTTCAAGCTCCTCGCAAAACACCGGAGCAGAAGAGAAGCAATTGCTACAAGAGTTCGATCATCATTTTTTTCGACTTTCGGGGAATCAGATTTGCCTACAATCAATACCAAATCTGCAGCAAGTGAAATATTATCTTGGAAAAAATCCCAAAAGGTCAAAGATGTACTAAGAAAACTGAACCAGGACATCGATGATCATGAAAATTTGACCTGGTGTACAAAGATCATGGAAAAAATTTGGGAAAAATCGAAGAAGGTGCCGAAAGAAAAAGTCGCCTTTACGATTTCAATAATACAATACTTGTTGAGCCCGAAAGTCGAAAGTATAAAAATCGATGACGAAGCTATTCGAAAAAGAATGAAGAAAAATATCGTAAGTAAAATTTATTAAATTTATTTGTAATTATATGAATTATACGAAATACTAATTATTATTTTTATTTATAGAAAAAATTAGAAAAAGGCGAAACAATCGAATTTGAAGAAAAATCAGATGAAGAATCGGAATCAGAGGAGGAATCATCTGAAGAAGAAGAAAAAAAAGGTAAAGAAAGAGAAGAAAGAGAAGAGGAAGAAGAAAGAAGATGGGAAGGAGAAGAAAGAAGATTGGGGGAAGAAAGAGTATTAGAAGAAGAAAAAGGAAGGGAAGAAAGGCAGGAAGAAGAAGAAAGGCAGGAAATATGGGATGAGGAATTAATAGAAATAATTAGCGGAGGTCTAAGTACTTCGTAAATAAACGAAAAAAAATAGATTATTTTTTATATTTTCATTAATACATTATTGAACATTACAATTTTTTATTTTTCATTATTTTTTATTAAATAAATATGCGAAAAATACAATAATAATTTTTAAAAATCAAAATACAAAAAATATAAAAATGTTCGAAAAAAACTATAATAATATGTAATTTTGAATATTTTTTTAAAAAATAGAAAATAAAATTCGCAAAAATAATTCGAAAATCTTTGAAAAATTCCAAAAATTTGTTATTGATACTAAGGAAAAAAGAAAAGGAAAAAAAATGTTAGAAACAGTATTGAATAAACTGATTCAATCTCTGTGTGCTGTTTTCTAAGTAAGCATGTTAGCGTCTGAGAGTATCCTACTTCTAGACAACAGGGGGTATCCTACTTTATGAATAACCCCCATTGAACGACTACCTGTTACCGTGATTATGGCGGAATGTCACCATAGGAAAATCGTAGTATAAGGGCTGTATTAATCAAAGAAAGGAACGTCGAGAACTAACAGTGTTTTACTATCAGAACTCCACCCCGCCCATCACTTTAATACAACTGAAGGGACTCAAGAAGATTCACTGGAGTCTCAGACGACCCGGAAACACAACATCAAATGAAGATTTTACAGATAACAATTGGCGTCCAACCTCGTCAAAAACCAACATACTTACTTGAGAAATAAATAAGTTTTTGAAAATTTCTGGAAAAAGAGTATAGTTTTTTGAAAAAGTTCGAAACAAAATAAATAAGTTTTTGAAAATTAATAAAAAAAGAGTATGTAGTTTTTTGAAAAAGTTCGAAACAAAATAAGTTTTTAAAAAAGAGTATATAGTTTTTTGAAAAAAGAGTATATAGTTTTTAAAATTTCTGGAAAAAGAATAAATAAACAAGATCATAAATAAACAAATAAACAAGATTATAAATAAACAATAAATAAACGAAATTTTTCGAAATTTTTTAAAACGATAAACTTTCGAAAATTTTTAGGCAAATATTTTCGTAATAATTACAAAAATTTTCGAAAATTTTTTAAAATGTCAAAATTACGGAAAATAGTATTCGTAATATTACGGAATTTTAACATTTCAATAACTTTCAAAAATTTTCGAAAATTTCCGTAATATTATGCGAAAAATTACGGAAATTTAATATTACGTTAAAATTATGGAATATTACGTCCGAAAAAATTTTCTGATGATATACGTATGTCATCAAAATTATGACGAATAAAAGTAGTAATTTTACTAAAACAATGACCAATATTACGGGTTCTAAACCAATTTTTTCTTGAAGAATGCGACTGTTATACTTTTTGCATTCGAGAAGTATTTGCAATCTGACATTTTTTATCAGTTTGTAAACTGAATGTGCGAAGACGTGGCATTTATTAAACAAATTTAATTTTCAGAAATTCACTGATAAAATCAAAATTGACAAATATTCTCATTTACAAATAGTTATAAATTGTAAATTTCTAATAATTCATAATGACATCAAATTAAAATTAAAAAAGGATTTTATTTCTAATAACTCATAATGACATCAAATTGAAAAAAGAAAAATAACCGATGAAATCAAATTTGACAAATATTCTCATTCACGAATAGTTATAAATTATAAAATTCTAATAATTCATAATGATATCAAATTAAAATTAAAAAGGATTTTATTTCTGATAACTTATAATGACATCAAATTAAAAAAGGAAAATAATGAGTTTCCTTATTCTTAAAATTCATATATATTAGTAAATATGTGAATAATTATTATATAATTTAACGTTGATCACGACCTAAGCCAAAAGGAAACAAATTCTCGTTTCATTACACCAATTTCTACCCTTTGTAAATCCTTCGTAAATCTTTTGATATAGGAAGGCTTTATTATGCTAAGGACCGTTTTTAGTTACTTTCGAAGCTACTTGGTCCGATCATAACACTTGCTTCATTGTTAGTTACCATTTTAATCACGTTTAGTCACGTTTAGATAAATTTCACAGTAACGTGCCATGGCCGATACAACCAATCAAAAACGTTTAGATTTATCTCACAGTAATGTGCCATTGTCAATACAACCAATCAAAAACGTTAAAGCGCACAAATTCAGATCCAGAATTAATAATATAAATAAGTAAAAATCAATTCTAAATAACTTTAATTAATGACTTAAACTAAGTTTTATAATGGAATTTTTTGTAATTTAAAAAATTATTTTTGTTCCAAAATGTCCCAAGATGTCCCATGACAATACTGCCTGACTGCTTATCACCAAAAAATTATTACGTCATCTAAAAATAATAAATTCAAAATTAATTATGCAAAAGACAATGGAACAGAAAAGCAAGTGATACATTATTGTACAAAATATCTCAAGGATTTTCTCACCAGTTAGAAAACTTTTTGTGATAGGGCAGAGGTATATTGCAAGTTAAAGAAATATAACAGAGCAATTAATGATTAAAACCCTGCTGTTCTATTGAAGCTGAAAAGATCAACTGTATGGTATTGATGAGGTACAATCAAAAGATTAGAAAAATCCTACATTGATGCAATAAATTATTTAAAGCCAATCAATAGGAATTGATCTAAACTAGTGTTAGGAATCGGGTCTATATTTAGACTCGAATAATCGTCACGAATAATCGACGAATAATCGCGAATATACATGTTCCCAAAATTGATTTTGGATTTTTGAGGTATTTCGACTTTTTGAGATTTATGCAGAATCTATTTTATATATGAAAGTAAAAAAAGTACCCAGTTATGTGTATCTTCAATTAAAGAATAAATCTGGGTGGTTAAAAAATTTCGGGTTTTAAGTAAAATAATTTCGTCTTCTATGAAAAACTATTTCGACTTTTTTCCCCAAAATTACAATTTCGGGGCTCCAAAATAATTTTGCGTGCAAGTATAATCGCGAATAATCGTCAATTATTCGCGATTATTCGGCGATTATTCGACGATTATTCGGCAATTATTCAACGATTATTCGACGATTATTCGCTATTATTCGACGATTATTCGGCGATTATTCGGCGATTATTATAATTATAATATTTTTATTATAATTATTATTATTATTATTTAGCCCCCACAGTTTTATAGTTATTATTATTCTTGTCTCTCACGATTTTTAGCTCTCACGATTCTTGCTCCCACGGTTTCGTTTCCTACGATTTTTAATTCCCACGATTCTTATCCCTACGGTTTTTTTATTATTATTATTATCATTATTATAGCTCCCGCGGTTTTATTATTAAGATTATTATTATTATTATTATTATAGCCCCTACAGTTTTATTATAATTATTATTATAGCCCCACAGTTTTATTATTATTATTATTATTATTATTATAGCTCCCGCGGTTTTATTATTAAGATTATTATTATTATTATTATTATAGCCCCACGGTTTTATTATTATTATTATTATAGCTTCTACGGTTTTATTATTATTATTATTATTATTATTATAGCCCCCGCGGTTTTGTTATAATTATTATTATAGCCCCACAGTTTTATTATTATTATTATTATTATTATTATTATTATTATAGCTTCTACGGTTTTATTATTATTATTATTATTCTTGTCTCCCACGGTTTTTAGCTCTCACGATTCTTGTTCCCACAGTTTCGTCTCCCACGATTTTTAATTCCCACGATTACAGTTTTTTTATTATTATTATTATTATTATTATAGCTCCCGCGGTTTTATTATTAAGATTATTATTATTATTATTATAGCTTCACGGTTTTATTATTATTATTATTATTATTATAGCTTCTACAGTTTTATTATTATTATTATTATTATTATAGCCCCACGGTTTTATTATTATTATTATTATTATTATTATAGCCCCACGGTTTTATTATTATTATTATTATTATTATAACCCTCGCGATTTTTGCTCCCACGGTTTTATTATTATTATTATTATTATTATTATTATTATTATTATTATTATTAGCCCCCGCGATTCCCACAGTTTTATTATTATTATTATTATAGCCCTGTGATTCTTATTCTCACGGTTTTATTATTATTATTATTATTATTATTATTATTATTATTATTATTATTATAGCCCTCGCGATTCTTGCCCCACGGTTTTATTATTATTATTATTATAGCCCCCACGATTCCCACGGTTTTATTATTATTATTATTATAGCCTCCACGATTCCCACGGTTTTATTATTATTATTATTATTATTATAACCCTCGTGATTTTTGTTCCCACAGTTTTATTATTATTATAACCCCCGCGATTCTTGCTTCCATGGTTTTATTATTATTATTATTATTATTATTATAGCCCCCACGATTCCCATGGTTTTATTATTATTATTATTATTATTATTATTATAACCCTCGCGATTTTTGCTCCCACGGTTTTATTATTATTATTATGATAGCCCCCGCGATTCTTGCTCCCACGGTTTTATTATTATTATTATTATTATTATTATAGCCCTCGCGATTCCCATAGTTTTATTATTATTATTATTATTATTATTATAGCCCCACGATTCCCACGGTTTTATTATTATTATTATTATTATTATTATAGCCCCCGCGATTCCCACGGTTTTATTATTATTATTATAGCTTCTACGGTTTTATTATTATTATTATAGCTTCTACGGTTTTATTATTATTATTATAGCTTCTACGGTTTTATTATTATTATTATAGCTTCTACGGTTTTATTATTATTATTATAGCTTCTACGGTTTTATTATTATTATTATAGCTTCTACGGTTTTATTATTATTATTATAGCTTCTACGGTTTTATTATTATTATTATAGCTTCTACGGTTTTATTATTATTATTATAGCTTCTACGGTTTTATTATTATTATTATAGCTTCTACGGTTTTATTATTATTATTATAGCTTCTACGGTTTTATTATTATTATTATAGCTTCTACGGTTTTATTATTATTATTATAGCTTCTACGGTTTTATTATTATTATTATAGCTTCTACGGTTTTATTATTATTATTATAGCTTCTACGGTTTTATTATTATTATTATAGCTTCTACGGTTTTATTATTATTATTATAGCTTCTACGGTTTTATTATTATTATTATAGCTTCTACGGTTTTATTATTATTATTATAGCTTCTACGGTTTTATTATTATTATTATAGCTTCTACGGTTTTATTATTATTATTATAGCTTCTACGGTTTTATTATTATTATTATAGCTTCTACGGTTTTATTATTATTATTATAGCTTCTACGGTTTTATTATTATTATTATAGCTTCTACGGTTTTATTATTATTATTATAGCTTCTACGGTTTTATTATTATTATTATAGCTTCTACGGTTTTATTATTATTATTATAGCTTCTACGGTTTTATTATTATTATTATAGCTTCTACGGTTTTATTATTATTATTATAGCTTCTACGGTTTTATTATTATTATTATAGCTTCTACGGTTTTATTATTATTATTATAGCTTCTACGGTTTTATTATTATTATTATAGCTTCTACGGTTTTATTATTATTATTATAGCTTCTACGGTTTTATTATTATTATTATAGCTTCTACGGTTTTATTATTATTATTATAGCTTCTACGGTTTTATTATTATTATTATAGCTTCTACGGTTTTATTATTATTATTATAGCTTCTACGGTTTTATTATTATTATTATAGCTTCTACGGTTTTATTATTATTATTATAGCTTCTACGGTTTTATTATTATTATTATAGCTTCTACGGTTTTATTATTATTATTATAGCTTCTACGGTTTTATTATTATTATTATAGCTTCTACGGTTTTATTATTATTATTATAGCTTCTACGGTTTTATTATTATTATTATAGCTTCTACGGTTTTATTATTATTATTATAGCTTCTACGGTTTTATTATTATTATTATAGCTTCTACGGTTTTATTATTATTATTATAGCTTCTACGGTTTTATTATTATTATTATAGCTTCTACGGTTTTATTATTATTATTATAGCTTCTACGGTTTTATTATTATTATTATAGCTTCTACGGTTTTATTATTATTATTATAGCTTCTACGGTTTTATTATTATTATTATAGCTTCTACGGTTTTATTATTATTATTATAGCTTCTACGGTTTTATTATTATTATTATAGCTTCTACGGTTTTATTATTATTATTATAGCTTCTACGGTTTTATTATTATTATTATAGCTTCTACGGTTTTATTATTATTATTATAGCTTCTACGGTTTTATTATTATTATTATAGCTTCTACGGTTTTATTATTATTATTATAGCTTCTACGGTTTTATTATTATTATTATAGCTTCTACGGTTTTATTATTATTATTATAGCTTCTACGGTTTTATTATTATTATTATAGCTTCTACGGTTTTATTATTATTATTATAGCTTCTACGGTTTTATTATTATTATTATAGCTTCTACGGTTTTATTATTATTATTATAGCTTCTACGGTTTTATTATTATTATTATAGCTTCTACGGTTTTATTATTATTATTATAGCTTCTACGGTTTTATTATTATTATTATAGCTTCTACGGTTTTATTATTATTATTATAGCTTCTACGGTTTTATTATTATTATTATAGCTTCTACGGTTTTATTATTATTATTATAGCTTCTACGGTTTTATTATTATTATTATAGCTTCTACGGTTTTATTATTATTATTATAGCTTCTACGGTTTTATTATTATTATTATAGCTTCTACGGTTTTATTATTATTATTATAGCTTCTACGGTTTTATTATTATTATTATAGCTTCTACGGTTTTATTATTATTATTATAGCTTCTACGGTTTTATTATTATTATTATAGCTTCTACGGTTTTATTATTATTATTATAGCTTCTACGGTTTTATTATTATTATTATAGCTTCTACGGTTTTATTATTATTATTATAGCTTCTACGGTTTTATTATTATTATTATAGCTTCTACGGTTTTATTATTATTATTATAGCTTCTACGGTTTTATTATTATTATTATAGCTTCTACGGTTTTATTATTATTATTATAGCTTCTACGGTTTTATTATTATTATTATAGCTTCTACGGTTTTATTATTATTATTATAGCTTCTACGGTTTTATTATTATTATTATAGCTTCTACGGTTTTATTATTATTATTATAGCTTCTACGGTTTTATTATTATTATTATAGCTTCTACGGTTTTATTATTATTATTATAGCTTCTACGGTTTTATTATTATTATTATAGCTTCTACGGTTTTATTATTATTATTATAGCTTCTACGGTTTTATTATTATTATTATAGCTTCTACGGTTTTATTATTATTATTATAGCTTCTACGGTTTTATTATTATTATTATAGCTTCTACGGTTTTATTATTATTATTATAGCTTCTACGGTTTTATTATTATTATTATAGCTTCTACGGTTTTATTATTATTATTATAGCTTCTACGGTTTTATTATTATTATTATAGCTTCTACGGTTTTATTATTATTATTATAGCTTCTACGGTTTTATTATTATTATTATAGCTTCTACGGTTTTATTATTATTATTATAGCTTCTACGGTTTTATTATTATTATTATAGCTTCTACGGTTTTATTATTATTATTATAGCTTCTACGGTTTTATTATTATTATTATAGCTTCTACGGTTTTATTATTATTATTATAGCTTCTACGGTTTTATTATTATTATTATAGCTTCTACGGTTTTATTATTATTATTATAGCTTCTACGGTTTTATTATTATTATTATAGCTTCTACGGTTTTATTATTATTATTATAGCTTCTACGGTTTTATTATTATTATTATAGCTTCTACGGTTTTATTATTATTATTATAGCTTCTACGGTTTTATTATTATTATTATAGCTTCTACGGTTTTATTATTATTATTATAGCTTCTACGGTTTTATTATTATTATTATAGCTTCTACGGTTTTATTATTATTATTATAGCTTCTACGGTTTTATTATTATTATTATAGCTTCTACGGTTTTATTATTATTATTATAGCTTCTACGGTTTTATTATTATTATTATAGCTTCTACGGTTTTATTATTATTATTATAGCTTCTACGGTTTTATTATTATTATTATAGCTTCTACGGTTTTATTATTATTATTATAGCTTCTACAGTTTTATTATTATTATTATTATAGCCCCGTGATTCTTGTTCCCACGGTTTTATTATTACTATTATTATTATTATTATTATTATTATTATTATTATTATTATTATTATTATTATTATTATTATTATTATTATTATTATTATTATTATAATCCCACGGGTTTATTATTATTATTATTATTATAACCCCACGGGTTTATTATTATTATTATTATTATTATTATTATTATAGCCCCTACGGTTTTATTATTATTATTATTATTATTATAGCCCTCGCGATTTTGTTATTATTATTATTCTTGTCTCCCACAGTTTTTAGCACTCACAATTCTTACTCCCACAGTTTCGTCTCCCACGATTTTTAGCTCCCACGATTCTTATCCCTACGATTTTATTTTTATTATTATTTAGTCCCCACGGTTTTATTATTATTATTATTATAATTATAATATTTTTTCAAATTGAATAAAAATTATAATTATAAACCGCGATTATTACAGTTAATTATGATTTTAATAATCACCGATTAATCGCGATTATTCACGATTAATCACGATTTTAATAATCGCTGATTAATCGCGATTAATCGTCTATCAACATTTGTACTCGACTATATAGTTGATAGGCGATTAATCGCGATTTTGTATTCGCGATTCATAACACTAATCTAAACAATTGCTTGGTTTTGAAATGTCGAGCTTATTGTTATTATATGTTAAAATTATATGAAGAAGCTCTTTGTGATTTTAAGATGGTCCTAATTTTGGGTTGTACTAATGAATCTATCAAAAAAATCAACATTATGAGAGAATTAAAAAATCTTAATTCATCACAAGGAGATTTGGAGATTAGTAATATTGAGTGTCAATGAAATAAAAGGGAAAAGAAAAGNTCCCACGGTTTTATTATTATTATTATTATTATTATTATTATTATTATTATTATTATTATTATTATAGCCCTCGCGATTCTTGCCCCACGGTTTTATTATTATTATTATTATTATTATAGCCCCCGCG
>PQFF01000331.1:867447-887210 GCA_003547095.1 Diversispora epigaea | reverse complement strand
TTTTGTTATTATTATTATTCTTGTCTCCCACAGTTTTTAGCACTCACAATTCTTACTCCCACAGTTTCGTCTCCCACGATTTTTAGCTCCCACGATTCTTATCCCTACGATTTTATTTTTATTATTATTTAGTCCCCACGGTTTTATTATTATTATTATTATAATTATAATATTTTTTCAAATTGAATAAAAATTATAATTATAAACCGCGATTATTACAGTTAATTATGATTTTAATAATCACCGATTAATCGCGATTATTCACGATTAATCACGATTTTAATAATCGCTGATTAATCGCGATTAATCGTCTATCAACATTTGTACTCGACTATATAGTTGATAGGCGATTAATCGCGATTTTGTATTCGCGATTCATAACACTAATCTAAACAATTGCTTGGTTTTGAAATGTCGAGCTTATTGTTATTATATGTTAAAATTATATGAAGAAGCTCTTTGTGATTTTAAGATGGTCCTAATTTTGGGTTGTACTAATGAATCTATCAAAAAAATCAACATTATGAGAGAATTAAAAAATCTTAATTCATCACAAGGAGATTTGGAGATTAGTAATATTGAGTGTCAATGAAATAAAAGGGAAAAGAAAAGCATTGTAAATAATATTAATTTAACACAGTAAGAGATTATTTAATTTTTCTTATTCTTAATTGTTTTCAATTTTTCAATCTTTTTTTTTTTTAATTTCTCGATTTTTACTTATAGATTTTTTTTTTGAATTCCTTTTTGATTGCCATTACAGATGAATTTTTATTACATTTATGATCGTGCATCAAAAATTTAGTGGCGACACTTATAGAATCAGTATACGGCCAAATATTGAAAATATTGCGAAATATAATAATAACACTTAAACATACTTCTATTTGTGATGACATAAGAAAAATTGATAGAGAAATTCAAGCATATAAGAAAAAGCCAGTATTTTATGCTCTCGTAACAACATGGGAATTTGAAATGAATGGCAATATTATTAATTCTCTTAGATTATTTATTTATTTTAATAATAATAATAATAATTATAATAATAATAATAATTATAATAATAATAACTTTATATGACTGCATTGATGTGATGAGGTTTACTGATGATTTTTACAGTACATTATGAGTTATTATTAACGAAAATTTTATTATTATTATTAGATAATATAGGTTTATGATATTGTTAAAAAGATGAATAAGTTGACGAGCTTTCTGGTTTAATTGTAATCATTAATGATCTTTGATTTTTCTTTAAGACTTCTTGATCGCTGACAAAAACACAATCCTTTATTGATATATTCAATAAAATGTTTAATGCAAGCATAAGTGTGAAATTTTCATTTTCTTGAGGTACTTAATGAATTATACTCACCATATTTGATATTGTATGTATATATTATTTATCCCAACGTTATATTTTCAAAGTCTTCTACATCGAATACCCGGGTTCATGATTCTGACAAAAATAAGGGTCATGATAAAAATGTGAATTCGATTTTTTGGTGAGATGTATAGTTTGTAGCACCTTATGTTAGTGCGAAAGGCGAATACAAATGTCAAGAAAATTTATAAATTTGGAGGCGAAAGAATATAATGGAAATGTGTGAGGTTATACCACTAAAGGAATCCAAATGGTCCTCTTGATGCAAGCAGAGCAGTAGCATGAAAAAAAAAACGTAATTTTCAAAATGACTTTCTTTCAAAAACTGTTGATTTCAAAATTAAATTATTTGAAATTTTGGAAGGAACTGATAACAGAAAAATTTATACTGAGAACAACTTCACAAGGGATAAATTAAACGAATATGGTGTTTATAAAAAGTCGGAACCAGAACAAATCCTCGCGAAGTATGAATTATCAATGGAGAAATATCTCGAACACATCTTAACTTTCGAACATTCAAGTGCTCTAAGTGTCTCGAAGAAACTAATCCAAGGTTTGCAAATTTTAAATGCCATATGGAAATGGAATTGGTTAATCCAAGTACAAAGCCGGTGAAGCTATTGATGCAAATCAACAATCTTTCACTTTATATAAGCAAAAGGTAATTATATTAGTTTTACAACAAACATTACTTGAGGAATAATAGATCCTACTTAACCTGAGATCGTATGTAGATATTGGGATTGCTGTCATGTAGAAAATGTCAATTCAGAAGGTTGTGAGCAATTTATTAGTGTCGTGTTGTAGAAGAAATATTGGATCTTCTGGATGTCAAAAAATTTATAGAAGGCGTAGGTTCAGGTATATGGCATGTGTTAAAATTTGTAAAACTGTAAGAGTATTGTTGCACAAAGAAATGGAGTATAAAGAGGTGTTCTGATGTCGGTCATAACAATATAGAATACGGTTTTATCCATTGTTATCTATTTTCTTATTAATATAAATAATAAATAGTTTGGGAATTTTTTGAGAAAAATGTTACTTTTGAGAAAAAATGTTTTAAGTGAATTTTGATACATTTTATTACAAATGTGATTTAAGCGTTTCGATTTTAATAAAGTAAATAGCTTATGAAATAAATAAAAATAAATTTTTATTTTCGTGTGATGTGATATTCGATTCTAATAGAACGTTGCGTTGAACTTGTAAATTCATCTTGAAAATATATATTCAAAGTGAATTAAAAAATTTATTTTCGTGCATATATCATCACATTATCTTGAAGCTACATTTGAAAAAATAATAATAAATATTTAGGAGAAATGCGAAAAAAATAATGAAAACAAGTGATAAAATAAAACAAGTAGAATCGTAACAATTATTAATCTAGAAATTTGATACTTACAATATTCATTTTCTTTTCACAGTTTTTAACATATAAATTATCAAATATCTCATTTTCTCATCTGCTCCGTTAATTTTAGCCAATTTTAACCATCTCTGGCTTTCTTTACAGACCAAACATTATGTTATAAGATATGTAAATAAAAAAATTAAAGATTTTTGATTTAAAAAATAATTATTTCGGAGTCAATGAATCAAATGCGATCACTTCTGTTCAACAACATCAGTAAATTTTTTTAAACGTAAGCCTTCGAAGTCCTTCACTCCGATAACCTTCGAATACCTCCAACATAAACGTAATATTTACGAAGGTTATTGGTACCGAAAACCTTCATTTTTATTAATAAAACGTAATACTCCGGAGGTTATTGATATCGATAACCTTCAATAACCTTCACTTTATCATAATAAACGTAATATTTGCGAAAGTTATTGGTCCGATAACCTTCAATAACCTTTGAAAACGAAATTGTTACAATAACCTCCGACTTAAAAAATTTCCTGATGAATATTTAAGATATTACATGAAGACAAATTATAACCATTTCAATTGAACAGCAAAAATTATTTCATAATAAGATTTATTTTTAAAAAAAGCAAAGATANAGTAGAATCGTAACAATTATTAATCTAGAAATTTGATACTTACAATATTCATTTTCTTTTCACAGTTTTTAACATATAAATTATCAAATATCTCATTTTCTCATCTGCTCCGTTAATTTTAGCCAATTTTAACCATCTCTGGCTTTCTTTACAGACCAAACATTATGTTATAAGATATGTAAATAAAAAAATTAAAGATTTTTGATTTAAAAAATAATTATTTCGGAGTCAATGAATCAAATGCGATCACTTCTGTTCAACAACATCAGTAAATTTTTTTAAACGTAAGCCTTCGAAGTCCTTCACTCCGATAACCTTCGAATACCTCCAACATAAACGTAATATTTACGAAGGTTATTGGTACCGAAAACCTTCATTTTTATTAATAAAACGTAATACTCCGGAGGTTATTGATATCGATAACCTTCAATAACCTTCACTTTATCATAATAAACGTAATATTTGCGAAAGTTATTGGTCCGATAACCTTCAATAACCTTTGAAAACGAAATTGTTACAATAACCTCCGACTTAAAAAATTTCCTGATGAATATTTAAGATATTACATGAAGACAAATTATAACCATTTCAATTGAACAGCAAAAATTATTTCATAATAAGATTTATTTTTAAAAAAAGCAAAGATAATACATATATTAAAAAAATGGATATTTAATAAAAATTTTTTTTTAATTTTATAATTTTATAATTTCGATTTATCTAAATAAATAAATGATGTTAAAAAAATTTCAATAATACAAAGTATTAAGTTTTTATAAAAAACGATGAATATTTCATACTTTTTTATTCTCTTAGCTGTGAATAGTTCCACTCCGTACGGCACAACACACAAGTAACCTATTTTGTGAAAAATAAATAAAAAAAAATATCAATAAATAAATAAATTGGAAAAGAATTAATTTAGAATTGTTATCTTACTTTTTGTTCAACCGGCAATGTATCGGCCCATTGGTTAAAGCAATTCATATGAATGTTGTTTCCACAACCATTTTCGCACCAAATCAAAATCTGGTGGTTGTGTAAAGTTTCGAAACTAATGATTATAATATAATAGATTAGAATTTGGTAGATTAATTTGATCGGGTGTTTAATAATATTTACAGATAAAGCATACCAGATCTGACAATTGCCATCAATTGGTCTACGTTTTTGTTGGTTTCTCGAGGCAATTGCTTTAAGTATTTCGATATCCTCTTCAGTTGGCTGCTCATCAGGAAAAAAAACAAATTAATCAACAATCTTTAAAAAAATGAATTAAAATCTACGCATATTGAATAAAGATTTCGTACCAAAGTAATCTGAGGCGAATTATTAAAGATCATGTTTAATTCCCTCTTTACTAGTGCTTTTTGATAAACAAGGTCACTATTTCGATCTACTTTTAAAACTTGCAACAAGACAAATAGCTAATATAGAAATAAATAAGTATTAATATATTATATGAAATTTAAGAACGTAAATACAAGATTATGTAAAGTTTTTTGATGCTAGCTGCTTACGATGTGCTTGCAATGAAATCCTAATAAATGTAAAAAATAAAAATTATGGTTAATATATAAATAAATCAATTAAAAAATCAAAATTTTTTGTCTTTGCAATTATTAAAAAAAATTGAAATTACCATTCAGAAAGTCTGGGCAGGAGCATGAAACTGTTTTCACAATAGTAGTGGTGTAAACCTAAAAATATAAAATATTGTTAATGAAAATGCTTTGTTATATAATTATGATTAAATATGATAATTTATTCTACATACCAAACCAGTCGGGCCTAAGACGGTGTATTCCCATTTTGTTGGATTGATTTCTTTAAAATCAATCAAATATATAGGTTAGCTCATGGCTCGTTCCATCCTATCTTTTGTACTCTGGGATAAATTAAAATGAAAAAATATATATTTATAATATATATAAATACACAACCCTGATTTAATCCAAATCATATTAATTTATACTAACATCATTGCAAACATCTATATATCTCACTTCTCGTAACTTCTTCCTTTTTCTTTTAGAAGCCGATGAACGACGCCTATTCTTGGTGACCCTCATTTTTGCAACAGATGAACCACCTTCATCTTTGGCTGCCTTTCTTTTTCCTAAAGTTGTCACATTTCTTTCAGCCACATCAATCTTTCTTTTGCTCCTGCCCATTTTAAGAGACATAATAGGTCGAGTATTTGTAGGATATATACTGGTTTCATTAAAATTAGAGGGACCTGCGTTGTTGGTTTCAGTAGTATAATTCATGGTAATTAATATTGACGAGAAATTTTAAAATTGTTATTGATGAGTTTTTTTTTCAAACGAACATTCTATTTAGATATTTATGTAATACGCATGATCATATCATGTGATAATCACTTGAGGGATCCGAATTTGGGATTGCATAATGATTGTATAAATGGGATTTTCAAATCTTAAGTGACGTTGATATTTTCAAGTTTCAAACGATAACATTATGGAAAATTTGTTTCCATTTCAATGAATTCTTAAACAAAAATTTTATTAAAGTCAGCTTGATTAGATATAATTCTTTGTGACCAATTATAAAATCATCTACCCAATTATCACTTCGAATATCATTCTTAATAACTTCAAGTTCAGTTAGTTGCTAAACCTATTACATTAACAATTTAGCCCCTCGCAAAATAGCTACCATTCAACTTCAAAATCGTGGATATACTTTCAAATTATTTCATCGACTATTACAATTGAATATGCAGCAAAAATTACATCTTGGATTAATAAGAAGTGATATAAGGTTCAAATAGTAATCCGTATTCATTCAACCTTATTCTTCATGGAAGCAGAGATGGATTTGAACCTAAGGTATTTTGAAAATTATGTAATATTTGTTATTATAATTAAAACCGTATTCATTCAACCTTATTCTTCATGGAAGTAGAGATGGATTTGAACTTAAGGTATTTTGAAAATTATGTAATATTTGTTATTATAATTAAAAATTATATGAGCATGCTAAATAAATAGAGGTGTAAAGTTTTTTTCATAAAGTCTTTCCAAGAAGTCCAAGTGAAAATAATATCAATTAATTTTATTGCTATTTATACAATAAGTGTAATAAAATTTTAAACTGGCACATGCTTAAAAATTTTATTTTTAACTAGATAAAATAAAAATTCTAAATTAAGAAATATTCAATTCTTTATTTCATACTACAAATGTATTGTCACGACCATGACAATATTCCAAAATGTACGTAGAGCCTACTTTCCATTAAGATTAATCCAAATTTATTGTTTAAATAAGTAGTTGCATTACGTTCAATCAAACCATATAGCAGGAAAGGGTTTTCTATTTGAAGAGGTAATTCTGTAACTTAAGTGGATCTAATAGTTGATTTTCTGGTCACTCAGAAATGGATAGATGTTGATTGTTATCTTTCCAAAGCTTTTCATCAAGGATATTTTTTATAATTTCAATTTAATCAATATTTCAGTATTTGAAATATGAAAGTAGTAATAAGGGTAGATATTTTTGAAAAGTGATTTTTGATATAAGAAGATTTTCTTTGTTCCATTTTTCAAGGTTCATAGTAGGAAAGTAGAATTTTGAATAATTATCCATTTGATGACATAATCCTAAATTCTACTCTAGTTAGAGAAGAGGAACTAATGCAGATTCTGAAAGAGAAGCAAAATCTGAATTATCAAAAATAAAATTTGGATACTTGACAATAGTACAATATTATTTTTACTATAAATAGTTTGGTAAATAAGAAAAAATGCATTTTGAACCAAGTTTAACGTCTTGAGATAGCTTGTCAAAAAAATTTTAAGAATATTTTTTTATTTTTCAAATTATTGAGCAAAAAAAAAAGAATGACATTAACTAAATGGAATATTAATTTAGATTGTCAAATATGACAAATACACAAAAAAATACTGACGTAACCCTTTTCATTTTACTGATTTACGCTTCTTTCTCTTATTAAAATAACCAAAAATCAAAATTATCCGTATGATCAGGATATACATATACATTACATTTACTGGAAAAATTATATTAGTAAAGAGGATAAATATAATAACTAAAATTTTCCATACAGAGTAATATTAATAACGATACAAAGATATATAAATATTTTAAAGGGGAAAGCATTCGAATGTTTATTTTGGGAATTGAAGAATTATTTTATTGAAGATAAAAATAGAATTCTGTTTAAAAAAAAACGGAAAACAACACAATTTGTCAACTTAAAATGGTTAACGATTCAATGATAAGATCTAATTTTAATGAAATATTAAATCTATTTATGAACTATTAAATCTATTATAAAATAATTTTAAACAATACAATGCTTGTTTTTCTTCCACATCAATCAAAGTAGTTTTACTCCTATTCTAGAAATTATTTATTTGAACCTAAGAAAAAAAAGGAAAATGTATAAATTACATATTGAATATTTTAACGCTCTTACTAAAAATATAAAAATGTCACTTTGATATTTTTTCCAAATATTTGATGTTATCCTAAAAAATTAAAAAAAAACTTTAAGTCAAACATTCACTTGTATTATTCATTACATTGAACACTCAAATCCTACTGATTTCGTATTTAAAAATTCAACTATTCCTAAAATCTATTGATCTTCCAAACGAAAGCCGGAAAACACGAAACAATATTATATCCAAATTCATCATAAAAAAATTAGATTAAATCAATATCAAGCACAGAAAATCACAACAATTCTTCACCATTTCAATGCTTACCTCATCAATAAGTTCCAATATAAATTAGTCCTTATCAGATCATTGCTTTGAAAATGTACGCCTCTTTTAATGTATGTATCAGACACGAATTCTTTGTACCTTGGACTCCCGACTTTCATCCATAGCGAGAAATTTTCTATATCAAAATGGACAAAATTATTAGTAGAAAATCATATCAAGATTTTCTCTACTCAATATTATGTATTTTTATATATTAAAGAAAAAATAAAAAAAAAAAAAGATCGAAGAGCGAGGTATTTAGTACCTCGGATTAAAATAAAAATTAAAATTGTATAAGAATATTTCTATTTTATATTAATTTATAATGTATGATATAATATTCTTTTTTACCTGGAAATCAAAATAATTTTTATAAAATATATAATTTGAAATATAATGAGTCTATCCCAATTTTTTTAAATAAAAATTTACGATGCCAAAGTATTTCCTTGATCTTTGGATTTTCTGTTTCAGAAAGAACTATTTTTCAAACCTCTAAAGGTATAAAGAATAATTATTATGAATAATTAGATATTGTCACAGGAGTGCAGAGTATTTCGAACAATTTCTCAAATCAGTCTCACAGTTTGCATCACACAAACAAATAATAATACGCTCTATCTGCCAGTAGGTCAAGCAATCAATCGATCTAAACTTGCCTATCTCGAAACAGATAATATATAATAAATAATAATAATAATCAAATAATAATCAAATTAATCATGAAGGCACAGTGAGTAAGGTGGAGTAAAAGTAGTAACGCAGTATCAAACAATATTTAATAATATTTCGCAATATTACAACACAAAGNATCGAAGAGCGAGGTATTTAGTACCTCGGATTAAAATAAAAATTAAAATTGTATAAGAATATTTCTATTTTATATTAATTTATAATGTATGATATAATATTCTTTTTTACCTGGAAATCAAAATAATTTTTATAAAATATATAATTTGAAATATAATGAGTCTATCCCAATTTTTTTAAATAAAAATTTACGATGCCAAAGTATTTCCTTGATCTTTGGATTTTCTGTTTCAGAAAGAACTATTTTTCAAACCTCTAAAGGTATAAAGAATAATTATTATGAATAATTAGATATTGTCACAGGAGTGCAGAGTATTTCGAACAATTTCTCAAATCAGTCTCACAGTTTGCATCACACAAACAAATAATAATACGCTCTATCTGCCAGTAGGTCAAGCAATCAATCGATCTAAACTTGCCTATCTCGAAACAGATAATATATAATAAATAATAATAATAATCAAATAATAATCAAATTAATCATGAAGGCACAGTGAGTAAGGTGGAGTAAAAGTAGTAACGCAGTATCAAACAATATTTAATAATATTTCGTAATATTACAACACAAAATATAAGTTTATTAAAATATAAAATATAAAGTTTTAAAAGCAAAGTATCATTCAACAACAGAAATATTACAGCGTGACATATCTTTCCTGTTCCTGAATGAAGTTTACTTTTCTATTTAATATTTAATAAAGAGTTTCGAATTATTCTGAATTATTTCTAATTAATTAATTATCAATTATATCCTAACTAAACTTCTCACTTCTCACTAACTTCTGAAACTTACTTCCGACAACAGTCATATTTATACTTTCTCTTTTGTTTACACTTCATCTTTGTACTTCATACTTCATCCTTTGTGCGTCATCCTTCATCCTCGCACGATATCCTTCATCCTCGTATGATATTCTTCATCCTTGTACAGCATTTCTCATCCTTCATCCTCGTACAAGGATGACAATCACCTGAAAGTTCATCTAGTGTCACAAAAATGTTATCCCCCGTGACATTTCACCTGACTACCAATTTACTTCGCCACAAACATTTCCTCCTTCAAAGGGGAGCTCCTGCGACCCAACACCTATTTCCAAAAGGTCTTCCATTAATTGTATACCCATTGTTTCACAAAGCTGCAGAAATCTTTCGAACTCTGATTTTGGCAATTTATAGATCCAGTCCGGCGTAACATTTCGAAAGTTTCTGGCGTACGGCATTCCTATTACTTGAAATAATGATCGTATTCGTGTCACTATTTGATAGATTCTTGCTCTGTTTTGGTGGAATCGTTCGTGTAATTTTCTTTTTAGTACTGTCACAGTACTTCCTAATTGAGCGTCTTGTAGATAATCACCAAGTTTCTTGTATGCATTCATTCTTTGACCATTTGTTCCATGCATATCCGTCACTATTCGTAGAAGTTCGTCTAAGTCGAGATCGATAACCCGATCCTGTTCTTTTAGAGCTGTAAAAATATCTACCGCATACATCGTTAACATATCGTCATATTGTGTAGTAATTTCATTATTCATGGGTTGATCAATTTCTATTACAGTACTTTCTGTTACCAAATATGCACCAGTATTGTCTATGATAACCTGGGCTTCTCCTAAAATTTGCGGAAATTCTCTTCATAATTCGTGAACTCTCTTTCGTAAACTGTCTGGAATTGGAATATTATTCATAGTAAAAAAAAAGTTTTTTGGCAAAAATTTTCAGGACTTTTCGCAATCTTACGAATTCTTTTAAACAAGTCTATTGTTTACTCGTTATCTCACGTGGGATGATAACCCCTTTGTTTATACGATTTCAATCGATTGCCATGTACAGGTCGACTATTGAGAACTTCTCCACTATTGGTTCTTAATATGTAGGAGCCATTACCAAGAACTCTATGAATAAAGAAAGGACCAGACCATTTGTCTCGAAACTTATCGCCATGAACATTCAGTAAATCAGATCTATACTCTAACACCATATCTCCTGTCTTGTATGTCATCGTTCGAATTTTCCTATCATGGGTTATCTTTTGCCGCTTTTGTGCATCCTTAATGTTCTTAGATGCTTGAATTCGGTTATCTTCGAATATTCCTGCAACTTCACCAGTTCTTTTGTGGATCATTTCTTTAAATTGTTTTTCATCAATTTCTTCAACTGGCCAAGTAATAATATCAAGTTCTATGGGTAGTGTAGGGGCTCGTCCATATAGTAAATAAAATGGCTCATATNTCTTTAAAGTTTGACAGAGCGTTTGATTATACCGTTCTGTTAGTCCATTACTTTGAGGGTGGTAAGCAGACGTAAGTCTTCGGTGTGTTCCCATTATCTCTATTAGGTTGGTTACTATTTGGCTAACAAATACTGCTCCTCTATCAGATAATATTTCTCTTGGGCAACTATGCCTACATATAATTTCATCGTATAGAAACCAAGCGATAGTTTTCGCATCTGCTTTTTCAATAGCTCTAGCTTCTGGCCATTTAGTAAAATAATCCGTAACCACTACTATATATCTTTTTCCCATTGTTGTTGGTTTCAAGGGTCCCACAATATCTATTCCTAGTCGGTCAAAAGCTTGTCCTACTCCAATAGGTCGTAATTCTTCGGTTTGTTTAGGTTTACCCTGTCTTTGACATATATCACATGTCTCTATGTAATTTCGAATATCTTCGCCCATCGTAGGCCAAAAGTATTGTTGTCTCATTTTGTCTATAGTAGCCTCTATACCAAAATGTCCGGCATTTGGTACATTGTGCATGTTGTATAATATTTTAACTAAATTTTCTCTTGTGATTACCCTTAGAGGATCACCCTCTTTGTTTCGCTTATATAAAATATTGTCTTGAACTATGTAATGATTCGCTTGTTGTCGTAGTTTTCGCCATTGTTCGTTAGTGCTGTTTGGTGGAAAAGAATAATTTATTAAGTATTTCGTTAACTGATTATAAGTGTTTACATCCATTTTCGAAAAGTTTCGAGATTTTGTATCTTTAATAAATATCTGAGTTCTATTATATTTGTCGTTTTAATTAGTTATTCTTGATAATGTGTCAGCATTGGCGTTAAGCCTTCCTTGCTTATAAATAAGTTCGTAATCATACTCAAATAGTTCAAAAATCCATCTAGCAACTCTTCCTTTAGGTTGTGGGCAATTCTTTAGCCATGTTAAAGCAGAATTATCCGTATATAAATCAAACTTGGGGCCATGTAAGTAATGTTTAAAATGTCGTACAGCCCATATTGCGGCAAGACACTCTTTTTCTAGCACAGTGTAATTTAGTTCGGGAGCTGACAACAGGCGGCTGGCGTAAGTGATAGAGTGTTCGAGATTTTCCGTATCCTTCTGGAAGAGCACAGCTCCAATTCCCCAGTCAGATGCGTCGGTAGCTAGTATAAATCGTCTTGAAAAGTCAGGGTATGTCATTATGGGAGCCGAAGTTAATTGTCCTTTCAGTATATCAAACGCGAGTTGATGTTCGGACTTCCATTCAAATATTACGCTTCTCTTCGTAAGGTTATGCAATGGTTTCGCGATTGTGGCAAAACCTTTCACAAATCTTCGATAGTACGAGGCCAGTCCCAAGAAGGCTCTCATGTTTGTCTTGTTTTGTGGAACTGGATAATGCTGCACCTTTTCAATCTTCGAAGGGTCTGGGGCTATTCCATCGATCGTTATAATATGTTCCAAAAATGTTAGTCTCGTCTTGAAAAAGTCGCACTTTTCCAAGTTTATCTTTAATCCGGCATTTCCTAGAAGTGTAAACACATCCTTCAAATGTTCTAGGTGCTCTTCGTAGGTTTTCGAATATATTATAATATCGTCGATATAAACTAGTACAAACTTCCAAGTAACCTCATGGAAGACTCTGTCCATCACTCGTTGAAAGATTGCAGGGGCATTGATAAGTCCAAAAGGCATCACGAGGAACTCATAGGTACCAAATGGGGTAGTGAAAGCAGTCTTCTCTCGGTCTTTAGTGGATACTTCTACTTGCCAAAAACCTGAAGCGAGGTCTAAAGTTGAAAAGAAGGCGGAGTGTCCCAGGGCATCTAGCATGTCTGCTATCCGTGATACTGAGTATGCGTCAGGTTTCGTGACCGCATTTAATTTTCTGTAATCACGCAGAGCCTGTATTTCCCATTCTTCTTATTCACAACTACAATGGGCGCGGACCAAGGACTAAATGACTTTCGAATTAGTCCGTTCTTTAGCATATTTGCTATTTCCTCCTTCAAAAATTCCAAGTATCGGGATGAGGTTCTATAGGGGTTTAATTTTATCAGCTTTGCTTCGCCAATGTCTATTGTATGGTGATAAAGGTTTGTCTTCCCTAATTCTGAAAGATCCTTGGCTACCAGATTTGGAAATCCTTCGATAATTTTGTGAACTTGCGGCTTATATTGGTTTTCTTCGAGTTTCTCCACTCTGCCTCGTACCAAATTACAACGAATGTCTTGTATTTCCTTTCGTGGTATAATGGAAATAATCTTCTCATCTTGCTGATGTTCTTTATAGACTTCGCATATATCCTGGCTTGTTTCTAAATATATGCCACACCAGCAATAGGAATTAGGTCCTGTTGCTTTGCATCGCTCTTGAGCACCTTTCTTTCTTCTAACCGGGTCAAAGCAATAAGATAACTGATCATATAATTCCCACGTGACAAGCTTCGAATCCTTGCGCATTCCTTCGGGAATAAATTTATATTTCATGTAGGATTCCTGATACGGGAGTTCATAAGTTAATCCTGTGAAGTTTACTTCTTCTTCGTCAGTATCCGAATCATCTCTACTTTCTACATATTCTTCTTCACTATCATCCTCCTCTTTATTGTCGTCCAAGACAGTGGCTCTAGTATTTCTGCACGAGATTTGAGCTGTTCGCTTTTCATCTTTTAAAATTAATTTACATTCTTGGTAATCTATTATAGCGCGTGCTTTCCTCAACTAATCTGTTCCTAAAATTAATGCGTAACCTGCTGCATCAATGACTTCCATGTCGACAGCTACCACAATTTCTTCCAACTTTATTGGTACTTGTGTTACGATTCCTAAACTAGGACGTCTTTCTCCGTGTATACCGGTTATTTTTCTTCCGGATGCTTTCTCAATTCTTCGTCCTATGGATTCCATGAAGTTCTTCGAAATGATACTAATAGATGAACCACTATCAAGTATTACTTCGACTTTCCATCCAGCTACTTGGGCTTTACAAGTCATGGGAGTATTTCCTTCTACTATTGTATGATTGGCTATTTTTACAATTCTTGTGCACTTAGGTGTCAATGCCTTTTGTGTCTCGCTTCTATAATGAGGCATAGCCATTAATTGTCCCAAAGTGATATTGGCTCTTGTCGCAAGTAAATCTGAGACGATGGAATATGGCGGAACATTTTGTGTTATAAGTGGTTGTTGGACAGGGGGTATCTTCTTTCTTTTCTTTTGTTTAGGGTCTTCGGATACTTCCTTTTTCTTTTCTGCTGAGCGCAATCTTTTTGCGATAGGTTGTGGAGCATTTTGTTTACTTGTGGACCCAATACTTTCTCCTATTACTCTATCATTATCTCCAGTCTTAAATGAGGGATTTATATTATCCGCACTCTCACCCTCCTGAGGTGCGCCTGTTAGTTTAAATGCTGTATTCTTTCCCAAACAGTAGAGATGGGTTGTTAGATTTTTTCTTCTTGAATTATAAACGTATTACTATTTACGTCTTCTTGCGAAACTTGTTGGGTGGTTTAGTTCGCTGTTGTATTAGTCGAAGAAGGCACAGTATTGGTAGGTCGTGTGGCAGCGGAAGCAGCCGGATTTTTTTGGTTTCTTTGATTTCCTTGTCTCATGGAACAGCTCCAAGCCATATGTCCAGTCTGTCCACAATGGTAGTAATTTGGCGGATTATTATAACTTCTAAAACTCTGTCCTCTATTGCCATTGTAATTATTATAACCTTGTCCTCTGTTATTATTGTTATAGTTTGGTCTGTTATTATTAAAGGTATTAGGTGTTCTTTCTCCTTTTTCAATGATCTTCTGCAATGTTTCGGCAATAGGCGCGAAGGCTTTCTGTACTATTCGTTCTATTACATCTTCGCTTTCATTATTTTTACTTCGAGAAGGTACGGATCCTTGCATACCCATAGAAGTGGTAGTGGTATATCCTGTTATAGCTTCAGGATAAGTTTGTGCATTTTCTTTAAATTGTTTGGCTGTTCTAATCGCTTTTTCCAATGTTGGTTTCTCTTGGGACATAATAAATGGTCGGGCTTGGTAGGCAATATCTTTTCGTAATCCTTTCAAAAACTGCCAAACTTTTTCGTCTTCATTCCATCTATTATTGCCATCTATTTGCTTAATTAATTTCTTGATATCATTCGAATATTGTTCTACGGTTTCACCTAGTTTCTGTACTTTTATTTGTAACTCAAATCTCCATTGATTTATTAGCGCAGTTGTTCGAAAGGTGGCCAAGAAAGATGTTTCAAAGGAGGTTTGGTTCGTATTGTTCCAATGATTGATAGGATTCTGTCCCTTTTGCGCTTCGTTGAACCATTGTCCTACTGTACCCTGTAGATATCCACTGACTACTTGGAGTTTGTATTCATCAGTATATTGGTTTATTCTTGCCGATCGATTGAATTCTTCTAACCATTCCATGGGATCTTGATTTCCTCTGAAAAATGACGGCATTCTTGCATCGTTCCTTATGCGAAACGCATTCTGGAGTCCCAGTATTAAGGCATTCGCCTCGTTTTCGCCAGTATTCATACTTGGTTTGGTAATTTTCCTTCGTTTCGACAGTTTGACGTATTATTCCGTAAGATTTTGTAAAAGTATTTCTGACGATCCTTCGGAGATTTTATCTGGTTACACGAATTTTCGCTTGACAATCTTCATTGTAAATCCTTTGATCTGGAAAAATTTTGTTATGTTAACGACTTCTTTGATGATCACTTTTGATAGATCGCGAAACAAATTGTAAGAAGATGGTTTTATAAAAAGGTGATTATGATAATTACTTCGTAATGTTAAAAATTTCTTTGACTATCCTTTCCCAAAAATAGAAATATAATGAGTACTTTACTAAATTAATTAAAGAATATAAAATTTGTGAAACAGATGTGCCAATATTATCGGTTACTGCGTTGGATACTTTATGCCACCTCACAGGAGGCACCAAATTCTGTCACAGGAGTGCAGAGTATTTCGAACAATTTCTCAAATCAGTCTCACAGTTTGCATCACACAAACAAATAATAATACGCTCTATCTGCCAGTAGGTCTAGCAATCAATCGATCTAAACTTGCCTATCTCGAAACAGATAATATATAATAAATAATAATAATAATCAAATAATAATCAAATTAATCATGAAGGCACAGTGAGTAAGGTGGAGTAAAAGTAGTAACGCAGTATCAAACAATATTTAATAATATTTCGCAATATTACAACACAAAATATAAGTTTATTAAAATATAAAATATAAAGTTTTAAAAGCAAAGTATCATTCAACAACAGAAATATTACAGCGTGACGTATCTTTCCTGTTCCTAAATGAAGTTTACTTTTTTATATAATATTTATTAAAGTATTTCGAATTATTCTGAATTATTTCTAATTAATTANTTTACTAAATTAATTAAAGAATATAAAATTTGTGAAACAGATGTGCCAATATTATCGGTTACTGCGTTGGATACTTTATGCCACCTCACAGGAGGCACCAAATTCTGTCACAGGAGTGCAGAGTATTTCGAACAATTTCTCAAATCAGTCTCACAGTTTGCATCACACAAACAAATAATAATACGCTCTATCTGCCAGTAGGTCTAGCAATCAATCGATCTAAACTTGCCTATCTCGAAACAGATAATATATAATAAATAATAATAATAATCAAATAATAATCAAATTAATCATGAAGGCACAGTGAGTAAGGTGGAGTAAAAGTAGTAACGCAGTATCAAACAATATTTAATAATATTTCGCAATATTACAACACAAAATATAAGTTTATTAAAATATAAAATATAAAGTTTTAAAAGCAAAGTATCATTCAACAACAGAAATATTACAGCGTGACGTATCTTTCCTGTTCCTGAATGAAGTTTACTTTTCTATTTAATATTTAATAAAGAGTTTCGAATTATTCTGAATTATTTCTAATTAATTAATTATCAATTATATCCTAACTAAACTTCTCACTTCTCACTAACTTCTGAAACTTACTTCCGACAACAGTCGTATTTATACTTTCTCTTTTGTTTACACTTCATCTTTGTACTTCATACTTCATCCTTTGTGCGTCATCCTTCATCCTCGCACAGCATTTCTCATCCTTCATCCTCGTACAAGGATGACAATCACCTGAAAGTTCATCTAGTGTCACAAAAATGTTATCCCCCGTGACATTTCACCTGACTACCAATTTACTTCGCCACAATATTAATATAGACATGATTGATTTTGCCCCCAAATTATTACTCCGGACCATTGTTGATCGTAAGTTAACAAGATTTGTTAGAATAGCAATTTATTTTTATTTGAAAGATTAATATTTGAAAGTGTTCCAATGGACTCGTATTTTTTGACCTGTTTACAATTTTTAACTTCAGATTCACGTTAAGATAATTTTCTTTTACCTTCTAATTTTAGGATCTATGTCTTGAGAGATATATAATAGATTACCAATTTTGTTCTGGAAGTTATGAACAATCTTTTTTTGCAAATTTTAAAAACATGTTTTATATATCTGTATGCAATTTTAAACATTTTTTGTTTCTTTTGAATTAAATTTTATAAATAAAAAAAGAAATCCTCCATTAAAGGAAAATGTAATAACAATCACATCAGACTGCAAGACTAATTCTCAAAATTTTTTTAATCATTAAATAAAATAAAAATTTGCTATAATATGTTATAATATTTCATTTTTATGCTTTGTTAATTATTACTACTTATATAAATTTTACTTTCATTACTATAACCAACATCGATCATTCTTTTCCATCAATTTTTGTTCATTTATTATTTGAGTTATAACAAAAATTGATGAAGATTTAAAAGATTTAATGGAAGAAGATGGTGCTTCGATACTTGCTCGTATTGTTACTACTGACATCAATTTTGACATTAATTATACTTAAAAAATACCAATACTATTAATATTGACAACATCACTTGCTATCAACTTTATTCTACCAACATTGATGAGAAATTCCACAAATATGATTATATTTTTTATATTTTAATTGGAATAGATTTATTAATTTTTTTTCAGATAATACTAACTTAAGAAGATAATGAGGGACGATATCATGCATGCATTTTGAAGAAGAATTTAACGATAATAATGATAAAAAATAATTTCCACCAAGTTCTGTTTTAAGGTTTGATACTATACTATACTACTACTGGCGTTAATACTCTTATTCTATTTCAAGAACAATGATTTTTTTAATTATTCAATGATTAAAAATTATTATAATTTCTTCTTTTTCTTAGACTTTCGATTCAAATAACCTTCTAGACTTTAATGAAAATATTATTATGCTTATAATAAGCTTATTCTAATACATGTAATATAAATGCATGTCTTCGATTCTATCCAAATTTAATATATTTAATGCTAAAAATATATATAATATTATTTAAAAAACAAAAATATAATTATATAAAGGGTTTTGTTTTTTAATGCACCTGCGTTTTGGCGCATGGGGTTTATTGGTGACAGATAATAGGTGACAAATATTGCTAAAAAATTCTAAGTTCCCATGATTTATAATAAAACTAGCCATTTATTTTTTTTTGGGTATCCACGACATGAATAAGATTGGAATTGACAATGTTAATTAATGTCACATTTGTTATACATTTTTTTAATTTAGTTTAAAAAATTAAATCAAGGAAAGTGTTAAGATTTTTATTTTTATTAATTTTAAGAAAGTACATGAGGATTTAATCTTGAAATTTCAGTTAACCTTTGATATTCCTGGAGGTAATGATATTGATGGTGTTTGAATTAATTGTGTATTAAATATTTGATCTGATACTTGATTTATTTGTATATTATTTAATTCTTCTGATTGTATATTGTCAGATAGATTTAATAAATTTTCATATTCATTATCAAATGAGTAAATTACAGGATTCATTTTGGATAGATTTTTTAATCAAAAAATATAATTAAAAAATAAAAAATTATATTTTAAATAAAAAAATTTATGGCACTTGTCCTTTATTTATTTATTTTTTTTAAAAAAATTTAAATTTGAAATTATTTTTATAAAATAAATCATTTTTCCATTTTTATTATTAATATAAACTTTATTTTCAAAAATATTAATTATTTAAAAATTCAATTAATTAAATGAAAAAAGAAAAACTATTTATTATTAAAAAATTTAAAATATCTTGTTTACTCAAAAAGATAAAGAAGATTGATTTATTTATTTTTTAATAAATAAAATAAATAATAATGTTTTTAATAAAAATCAATAAAAAAATTATTTGATATTTTAAAAAAGCATGAATTTTTTAAAACATAATAATAAAAATAAATTATTTTAAAAGATTTAAATTTTTTTTAAAGAATATTAATTATTTTGTGTTCTGGTTGTTCTGGTTTTTCTGGTTGTTTTTGTTGGAGGTTTAGATTGTTCTGATTGTTCTGGTTGTTCTTGTTGGGAATTTAAAACATTCATATTTGGAAGAGGATTAGAATTTAAAGCTGTTGTAAGAGTATTAGTTAATCTTCTTCTTGTAGTTCTAGGTGATACTCCTCTTGCAACACAGTTT